>BQNB010079459.1:0-30235 GCA_026074375.1 Tanacetum coccineum | reverse complement strand
TATCACGTGGGGTTAAGTATCGACTAAGAGGGCATTCATAACTCCACATATCATGCCATAGGGACGCCTTGCGTCCGTTTCCAACCTGGATCCAAAAGAAGGGCCTAACTATGTCACGAAGTTGAAGTAGCTTGCGCCAGCCCAAACTTATATTCGCTTTAAAACGGACATCCCATAACGTGCGACCACGAAGCTTATAACTGTAAACCCATCGAACCCACAAAGACTTTTTAGAAGAGACAATATTCCATATATGAGTAGCTTGAACTTCCATTTATCATTGTGACATGCCACAACGATAGCTAAACTAGATAAAATGGAAAACAATACATTACATTCGGCTATCTACCATACAATCTAAAATGCGATGGCATCTTCCATAACAAAAGAAGACTTCGAACTCTTGCTGAATCCTTGAAACGAAACGTAATAAGTTTGAGGCGAACCGTCGTCATTACAAAGTCACGGATCTCCTCCGGCGATCTTCTAGTATTCTTGAACAACCTATTATTATGCTCAATCCATATATAATAAGAGGCGGCTGCAAAAATCATCTTACCCACAACATTCTTAAAAGAATATTTATTTGCCATCGGTTGAAACCATTGAACAATGTCATCCAAAATCGGAGGCACTAGCTCCATTCCAGCCAAGTTATGAATGTACTTCCAGACTTTGGACGAAAAAGAGCATTCAAAAAATAAATGGTCATGACTATCTCGTTGAAAGCCACACAAAGAACACCTAAGTTGTGTTAAATCAGTTTGCGAATCCACATCCCACGACTTGAGCTTATCTTGCGTTTTAAGGCATCGACTCATCACAAACCACGTATGAAATGCGTGTCTAGGAATGCAATGGGAAAACCAAGGAATACGATGCCACATAACCTGTTGACCTCGCGGTCTAAGCACATCCCAAGCATACTTTACCGAAAAATCTGACAGATTGCCATTAAGATCACACCATCTCATACTATCGTGCCTAGCATTGTCAATATTAGGGGTTGCAATAAGGGCAAGGTTAGGAGCCTTATTACCATGTCAGGCCATCTCCGGGATCCCCTCCTCAATAAAACACACACACTCAATTAAATTGGTCCCCTCCTAGAAAATCACGTGTGTTAAGTATCGACTAAGAGGGCATTCATAACTCCACATAACATGCCATAGGGACGCCTTGCGTCCGTTTCCAACCTGCATCCAAAAGAAGGGCCTAACTATGTCACGAAGTTGAAGTAGCTTGCGCCAGCCCAAACTCATATTCGCTTTAAAACGGACATCCCATAACGTGCGACCACGAAGCTTATAAGTGTGAACCCATCGAACCCACAAAGACTCTTTATAAGAGACAATATTCCATATATAAGTAGTCATTAGGGCAAGATTGAAGACCTCAAGACTACGAAGACCGAGCCCACCTTCGTGTTTTGGGAGACAAATGTCATCCCAAGCTACTTTCGACTTACCACGCTTGTAATCACCATTACACCACAAAAATCCCCTAATAAGTTGTTGTATATCAGTAACAATGCCCATAGGAATGACAAGAACGGAGGCCCAATAAACTTGCATGGATGAAATAACCGATTTACAAAGTTGGAGTCTACCCGCGAACGATAAAGATTTATTCTTCCAATCTCCTATCTGATTACGAGCTTTTTCAACAAGAACTTTGCAATCCCTATTTAAAAGTCTAGAAAATATTAGCGGAACACCAAGATATTTCGCCGATAGCTTACCTTCGGAAAATGGCATAATACCAAGAATAGTATTCTTGACGTTAGGAGCCACATTACAAAAAAAGGCCATACTCTTGGGAATACTAGGAACCAAACCCGAAACCTGTTTGAATTCGTCAAGAGAATCCATAATAACACTAGCTGATTCCACGTCCACCCGAGCAAATATAAAAAGATCATCAGCAAAACACACGTTTATGATTTCCAACTCCTTACATTGACTATGAAAACAAAAAGATTCAGACGAGCTAAATCTTCATTTTAGAATAAGAGTTAAAACTTCCATAACCATAGTAAAAAGATAAGGAGAGAGGGGATCACTTTGACGTAACCCTCTTTTACCTTTAAAGAAGCCATGAATGTTACCATTAATGTTAAGAGAGAACGATGCCGATGTAACAAAAGCCATGATCCATTTGATCATAGTAGGTTGAAATCTAAAACTCTTAAGAATAGTATCCAAGAAACGCCAATCAACCATATCATACGCTTTCTGGATGTCTACCTTAAACGCACATCTGGGAGGGCCTCTATCACGGTGGTAGTTGTGCATGAGCTCTTGAGTGATAAGGATATTATCAGATATACGTCTACCTGGAACAAACGCCGATTGGTTCTCACTAACAACCTCTTTAATTCCCTCCATAATACGATTAGTAAGAATCTTACTAATGCATTTGTAAATAACGTTGCAACATGAAATAGGGTGATAATCAGTAACTTTGAGAGGAGTAGTAACCTTTGGAATGAGAGCAAGGAAAGTGTGGTTAATTTCCTTCAAAATCTGCCCATTATCAAAGAAATCCCGAATAGCACTACACACATCAGTACCAACCACATCCCAACCACGTTTGAAGAAAACCGAAGTGTACCCGTCAGGACCAGGAGCTTTGTCATTACCAATGTCGAACATGGCCTTCCTAATTTCCTTATTCGTTACACTTCGAATCATATTAGCATTAGAATTATCAGAAACTTGCTTGTGGAATAGCCCATTCACATTGAGATCTTCGCATTCCATATTTGTACCAAGGAATGCCTCATAATGAGCTACAAACACGTCCGGAATAGAATTGCCACTTACCACTACATCATTCACAGTAGTAATAACATCAATGCGGCTTCTTTGGTTACGACTCTTAATGGACTTTTGGAAGTAAGCCGAATTCGACTCACTAGCCTCAAGCTAATCTATCTTTGCTTTTTTGCTTGAGGAATCTCTCCTCATCAATCTTAGCCTCATTAAATGCC
The DNA here is from genome assembly GCA_026074375.1 of Tanacetum coccineum. Classification (NCBI taxonomy): domain Eukaryota; kingdom Viridiplantae; phylum Streptophyta; class Magnoliopsida; order Asterales; family Asteraceae; genus Tanacetum; species Tanacetum coccineum. Next base: position 27,243 of record BQNB010079459.1, on the reverse strand, counting down.
TGAACATAAGCAGCCTCTTCGTCTCGTAGAGTACTATTAGATGGGTCCATATCGATGGCCTTTTGAACCTCATCAAGCTCAAACCGAAGCCTATTCACACGATCATGCAAGTTGCCTTGATCATGTAACATTTTACGAAACGGCTTTTTAAGTCTCTTCATACGTTGAACCAACTGATACATATGATGACTAGTAACTGAAGTATTTCACTCAGCAGCAATCACCTCCAAAAAACTCTCTTTGTGCGCAATAAAATTATAGAACTTGAAAGGTTTCGGTCTGAAATTCTATATGGCTGGAAAAGGGCATACGCACCAGGAAACTTATCCACAAACTCTAAATTTCCCATGACTCGATCAAGTTTCTTGAGAATCCCACCACCACCTCTCGATTTCTGGTTCCACGTGAAGTACACCAGAACTATTAATATCAAGCACTTCAATGTTTTGTATACAGTCTTTGAAGTCACACATGGCAGCATTCAACGTAGAGGAGCTCGCAAAACTATCCTCCAAGTTCAACGCAACATTGAAGTCACCCAACATAACCCATGGCATGTCACGAACCATAGACTTGTGAGATTCTAAGTCAGCCCACAGCATACGCCTCTTTATAGTATCATTTCCTACATAAATGAATGTACAAAAAATAATTTTATTGTCAGTTCGATGAATGACTTTGGCATGAACAGCTTGATTCGTTTGAGCCAACACCAACACATCAACAATATCTTTATTCCACCCGAGAATTATCCGACATCCTTTAGAACACAAGCTAGCATTAGATGTCTAATCCCAAGACTGAAAAACCTTGGAGCAGACATTAGATAAACTCGTAAGATCTACATGCGACTCCAAAATAGCACAAACACTAAGATTATTCTCACTAACCACCTGCCGAACCTTTGATTGTTGCAAACCTTGAATATTCCAAGAAGCTATACTAAACATCAAGAACATCTTGTGAGAGAGTGCTTGCCCTCTAAGTAGTATCATCCTTAGTAGCATATTCGGTTTCCACCTCCTCCACTTCACTGTCGTTCTCACGCACCTCCAATTCAGGAGCAAACGTGTTATCCTTATCTCCATTTCCACTTGACTCACCTGTTACCGATTGTATAAATACATCATCCTGCTCATGTAAGGCGCTAAAATGGATTTTAATTTTCACCACATCAATACCTGCATCACTGTTTTTCATTGTGACATTCTTTTTGACATTCCATGTGTATCATGGTTTAGGTTTATCAAGTTTAGTACCATCAGCAGGTTGCTTTTGATCATTGGCCACCTTCTTTCCTTTCCTTTTCCTATTCTGAACAGTAGTAAATCCATCATTATGAGCCTCATTTTTCTCGTTCGTCTCACTTACAGGTTCAATCACTTGCTTGGGGCATTTGGCAGAATCATGCCCAAACACTAAGCAGTCCTTACATCGTGGAGGCTTCCACTCATATTCCACATTTATTCGTTCTTTTGTGTGTCCTTCCCCATCAATGATCGGCACTGCCATTGTAACCACCTTTTTTAGCTTCGTATCTGCAGATACTTCAATTAAGGCACGAGCACATAGAACTTGTAAACGAATCTAACATGATAGGTTTGCCAATCTGGGTTGTAATTAGGCTTAGCCCATCCTCACAATAAGCAACCACAGGTACCTTGTGTATCTTTACCCAAACAGGGACCTTAGTGACCCTATCTTTTGACAATTCCAGGTTCGGTGTCCATTTGGTTAGCATGAGTGGCTGATTTCGAATTAACCAAGGCCCTTGCTCAAGGACCTGCTCCAATCCCGTGATGGAAGTGAACTTAAAGTAAAATACATCATCATCATCTTTAATAACTTTTTGGAATCCAAACTTACTCCAAGTATTGGTTACGTAATTCTGTACTAGGGGAAACACCACCCTTTTACCAACGAAAAACCCCACAAGTGAGTTTGCAAACTTTTTTTGAGCAGCCCTCATGTGTTCCACCGGTAACACACAATCATATTCATCTACTTGTTCCATACTAAGCAATGTCCTGAAATTGATCTTAGTTACACTTTGATTAGCAGAAACAACATTAACATATGATGTAGTTCCCATTCTAGTGTCATTCACTTCCTTATCAGTAGTATTAACAAATGTTGGCTTCATAGCTTGAACATTAGGGTCTTCCCATCCACTTTGTTTTTGAATATTCTGGCTAGGGTTTTCATTACATGTATGGGCTGGTACAGACGCAACAGCTCCTTGCAATGTTTGATCCTCCTTACCCTCACCCTCCTTGTTAATCCCACGTTGCGAGTTAGGAGCCCTAACTGTTTGCCGCACAGGACATAAAGGTTTCCCATCCTTACTGATTATTTTCCCTTTAATATTACGAATCTTTGATGCCTTTAAAGAACTTTTAAGCGTACTAGTCCCCTTATTAACGTTATCCATCTCTCAACCCAACATAAACAGCAGCAAACCAAAACAAAAAGCAAACAGCAACAACGATTGAGTACAAAAAAATAAAAACCCTAATGAATTAGGGTTTTAGCTATTTAAATCACACCCTAACGGACCTCCATGAATGTTCTAGCAATTAATGATGTATATAATGAGCCCAAATCCCAACAAAAAAACATTGATAACACCGAAACCCTAAAACAGTGGAAATCGAAACCCTAATAACCCTAAATTGCGACTAACCAGCAACTAAATAAGATTGATTAAAAACAGAAAATCAGTAATGATTTAATGTATTAACACAAATATTATAAAGCATAGTCAATCACAATAAGGAAATAAAAGGGATCAAAAACGAATCTGTAATAAAACCCTAAAATCGATTCCAAATCCTATAAATCAAAGGATCGTCCACTTGTAGGAAACTTCAATCAAGTATAACCAAGATTAGGGGCCTAGCAAGATAGATCACAATGATGGTAGTAATTCAAAGATCGATTAAGGTTTTTTGGTGCCACATAAATCGCCCACACATAAGAGTTTAGGGTTTAAACTAACTCTCTTTTGCACATTCTCATTCCTAACTTTAGGCACCCATTTCGTTTTTGTCTTAGGAACCCATTTATATCCTGATGGGCATTGTTGTTCTATTCACCATTTCCATGCCTTACTAGTTTTCTCATACAGCATCCTATAGTAACTCTTGGATTTCTAAATAGTGGATTCTGATGCAACTGTTTTCATAGAGGGTGTTGCAACAGATTTGTTCGCTTGACTTTTGGGTTTTTTCTAGTACTAATAGGCACTACTTTATGCTTCTTAGTTCTAGCATTCACGTCATTCAAAATTTTAGTAACACAAGCAAAGTGATCCGAATCAACTAAACATTTTCCACAAGTAGCACAAACAGCATTAACATTCGAAGTTCTGGATTTTAAATTGTCATTACACGCAGTTACAGACTTTGTTTTATTAGAAATACTAGAAATCCTAGGGTGGTCTTCTACTTTAGTCTTCTTATCCTTCACTTTACTATTGTTTGGCACGACCTTATCTTTTATTTGAGTGCTCCTAAGTTGTGGTCTGCTAACATTAATTTTGTAAATTACTCCTGTAGAGGTAGACACACGAGGATTAGTATTCCTAGAAGTCTGAGGCAACTGTGGTGCTCTAGTTTGTGTTGTCCTAGTGTCAATTCGATACATGCCTGGTTTAATCACATTTGTGTTTCTTACAACTTGTCTTGCTGTTTGAGGTAAAATTTGTGCAGTGACTGGTTTTGATAAACTCTCTGACACATTAGTTTTGGGAATCGACTTTGTTTGTGAAAAGCTTTTCCTCTCAAAAGAGTCTGAAAAAGGAGCCGGTTTGCCTAAAAGTGATGGTTTTGGAATCCCTTGAGCATTTTGTTGTCAAACAACAGATGGTTTATCAAACTTAGTTTCCACAGACTTTCCTTTGCATTTATCAATGAGTTTCTTTAACTCACTTATGGCAATGTTCTTGTCTTGCAAATGATCTTTCAAATCTTGTATTTCGAAATATTGTTCACGTTCTTTTAGAAATACATTTGACGCTTTTTCTTTGCAAACTGTGTCATTTTTCATTTGTTCTTGACATTGTTGTAAAGCCAGTTCAAGAGAAATCGAGTGTTTTTCTAATTTAGCAAAACTTCGTAAAAGCTCAGTATAAACTTCTTTACTAACAGATTCAGTTTGTTTCGAAAGCTTTTGTGCAAGACATTCACATTCTTTCACTTTATGAAGATATAAGCATTGCAATTCAGAGTGAGCATCTAAATCAGATAACGAATGCAAATAAGAACACATAACATCATTAGACACACATTCTTGCAAAAGTATATCATACATGTTTGAAAATTCTGCTTTATCAGATTCAAGTTCGTCAATTTCATTTTCAAGTGATTCAACGTACTTTAAATCAGCATGCATTTCTTGCTTAAGTTCATGAACAAATGTGAAACTATCATTCTGTGTCTTTATGGCAAGAGGCATCAAACATGTTTTTATTAGCACTTCCATATCAAGAGCAGTTGGGGCACGAAAATGATTATGAGAATGCTTTTCCTAAGCTTGATCAACAAGTTCTCTAAAGTGATTTATGTTATTTGTCATTACATTGTACGATTGTCTACTTTTACTTATTAATTTTGAAACAGGTAAGAAACCGATGTTTTTGAAAATATTTGGTTTAAATGTCACAAAAGATTTTCTCTACATTTTCTTCCTTACTTCGTTTGCATGTGCCAACTGTTCATGATATTCCTGTGACGCTGGTTTGAAAATTACATAAAGACTATTTAGCTTTGTGTGGTCATAAGGTCTCACTAAGTCTTTATTCAATTTTGATCGACTCTCTTTTTCAAGAGTCAGAGACTCTTCCCTATCAGGGACGAGTCTGTTTGCAGGATTAGATTGTCATTTGGGATCTCATACAAACATGGTTTTTCAAATTGAGCCATTTTGAGGTACATTGGATTTGCAAAGGTTGGTCTACCATTGAATGTTGGGCCTTTGGGAGCTAACTTATGAATGATTTGAATTGATTGATTCCTTTTGTAAACAATTTCATTCAAAAACATTAATTGCTTTTCCATTAAAATCATTTTGTCAATGCCTTTTTCTTCTTTAAGTTTCAAATCCGTTATTACCTTTGTTTTCTATTGCATTGGACGAGTTCAAAAATGCTTCGGGTTGACTCCTAGCCTCCCTAAAAGCACAGCATACTTTTGTAATGTGAATAATCATGTTAAATCTTCTATTCTTAGTGTGCTTCCTTTTGAGGAGGGAAATTTGCCTGTCAAGTATCTTGGGGTTCCTTTGGTCTCGTCGAGACTTAAGATTCGAGATTGTAAGGAGCTTGTTGAAAGAGTTCAGATTCGTATGGAAGATTGGAAGAATAAATCTCTTTCTATTGCAGGTCGTTTACAACTTATTGCTTCTGTCATTGGTTCTATGCACGTTTATTGGGCTTCAGTCTTCATTATTCCGTCGAGTGTCTTGCATGATATTAAACAGCTCATGCAGGGATTTCTTTGGTGTCAAGGGAATGTTAAACGGGGTAAAGCTAAAGTTGCTTGGGAGGTGGTGTGTTCGCAGGTTAGATCACTTTAATTCTGCCCTTATGGTCTCTCATGTATGGAAACTTCTCACTTTAAAGGAATCTCTTTGGGTGAAGTGGATCCATGAGTATAAATTGAAGGGGCGTAGTTTTTGGGATATTCCTATGCGTGGCAATATGTCTTGGAGCTGGAGAAAACTTCTTCAACTTCGTCCTTTGGTTCGTGAGTTTTTTTGGTCAAAGATTGGAGATGGTTCGCAAACATCTCTTTGGTTTGATCGATGGTGTGATATTGGTCCGCTATGCTACATGATTTCTACATGTGACATGTATAGAGCAGGTCTTACTCCTTTGTCGAAGGTTAAGGACATCATTTATAATGGTAGTTGGAATTGGCCCGTGGTTCTTATTGAGAAATACCCATTCCTTGCTACTTGTTCTGTTCCAATTGTTAATGGCTCTCCTGATGCGATTGTTTGGCGTTCTAATATGGGTGCTTTTAAGCCTTTTTTGGTGAGCCAGGTCTGGTTTTCGATTCGCCCTAGGGACGTGAAGGTGGATTGGCATGGTGTGGTCTGGTTCCAATCTTGTATTCCGAGACACGCTTTTAATTTGTGGCTGGGCGTTAAGAGGAAGCTTAAAACGCAAGACCGTATTGGTACGTGGGAAGTTTCTCCTATGATAAAAAAAACCCTAGAGGGAGAGAAATTTTTCTCTCCCCTTAGAAGGATTTCCGGTCGCCACTCCCATCATTCTCCGGTCATTAATCCTGCCCTATCATAGCCTTTCCTGATCAAATTATTCGTATGTTTTGATCTTTATATGATCGTGCATCTTTATTTAGGGTTTTGGTTTTTATGGGTTTTTGGGTCGAAACCTTTTATCCTTTTCTTTTTGATTTCTCTATTCTGGTTGTTATTGACCCATTATATGTGCATCTTAATTGATTAATCTCTGATTTTTCTTTTAATTGTATGTTAGTGGGTTGTTCAACTATGGTTTGTTGAAATCGCCGTTTGTAGGGTTTCGACTTCTGTCGTTGGGGACCCTGGTATATCCTTTATCTATCTTTAAATCTTGCCTTAACCTAACTTACTGATCTCTTTGATTGGTGTCTATCGTCAGGGTTAGGGTTTTTTTTTATCGTTTGCTCCAGGGTTTGCCGTTTGGGTTTGGATCTGCTCGTTTGGGGTCGTATGATTGCATGTAATGAAAGCATGTTGGAATCTGATGTTGCTGGGTTTTTGGAAGTCGTATTATAAGTTTTTATGATGGTGATGATCCTTTATTATCGATGCTTGAAGTGCTAGTATTGCTGGAAGTGTCTTTATGTTCCATGACGCATTGGAGTGCATTCCTATCAAGTATTGCCTGCTATTTTGGAGACAATTGGACATGCGTTTCTTGGTTCGTGGATGCACTAAGGAATTGGAAGTTCTATGTCGTCTTCACTGGAGTAAAGCTAAATTCATCATCTTTGATTCTGGTTTGATGAACTGAAGTTGTTAGCTATGGAAACTATCGGAATTTATGGCTGAATCCCTATGTTTTAGGGATTTGGTTTGACTGGAATTAATGTGCATCTTGATCTATTTTGGGTATTTTGACTGGAATTAATTCCAGTCTTGACTGGAATTAATGTGAGAATTTAATTAAGCATTAATGTGGGTCTTGACTGGAATGATGCGTAATTATATCTCTTTAATGAATGGATCATGGATGTTACATGTCTTTGGAAGTTGCTACGTGCATTGGAAGTTCTATGATGGATTCAACGCTGTGGGGTGGAGTTTATCATTCTGATATCCGTATAGATTAATGTTAGGAAGTATTTGTTTTACTTTCTTTAGTTGTCATAAGAATGGTTTGTCATTCTTATGTTGTGGTTAGGTTAGTAGCTTTTTGAAGCTTGTATGTGTCCAGATGGACTGAGATGAGGGACTTCACCCTCATCCTTTGTACTTAAATGTTTTTTTGGTGTAATATATTTACCGGGGAAACCTTTTACCCAAAAAAGAGTTTCTCTTATGATAGGTACCGTTTGTTCTCTTTGTGAAGTGCAGCCGGATTCTCACGAACATCTATTTTTTTATTGCCCTTTTTCACATGGTATTTGGAATCATATGAAGGTGCTAGCTGGAATTAACATTTTAGCTAATGATGTGTACTTCATTATTGATTATTTATTACCTTATGCCGAAAGAAGAACTTCTAGGAGTGTGATTGCCAAGTTGGTGGTTGCGGCTTCTACTTATTTTATACTTATGCTTATGTAGAGTGTAGTTTTGGTGAGGTAGGATTGGGTGGGTTTGGGTTTCATATATGGGATGAAGTCATAAGGGAGTGCAGGGTAGAAAAGTCAAATGTTCCGGTTTTGACGCATAGGTTTGGGAGACACAAGGGGGGTGGTCTGTTTTGTATGGGTTTGAGTGAGTTATGGAATACTTACTCTCCTTGGAAGGTTTGTAGGATATGCAGGGTTCGTTGGTTTTTTCTATCACTTCGTGATAGTTAAAGCTTCCTGTATATTATCTATGACCTGACTTGGGTTATTTCATTTGTTCCTTTAGGTTCTGGTGGCATAAGGGGGGTTAGGTTGTGTTCAGACAAGAGACAGCTTAGTCGTTTTCCCCTTGTTGATAGTGGTTTTGTCTGTATCAGTCCTTGGGAGGGGTGTAAGCCTGGCTTAGATGTCTCCCTTTGGTCTGTAGGACTTAACTGGTGTCATGCTTGTCTCTTCACTCATATCCTTAAGGTTGGTTGTATTTTTTTTGGGTTAGGATTGGTCTCGGTATACTTGGTTGCACTCCAAGTATGCTTTTGAGATTTAGAATGCTCTTTTTTAGCATTGTTTGGTTCTGGTTTCTATTCCTGAATCAGTGGTATAGTTTACCTAAAACAAGATACCTTTGGCAGATTTGCCCAACATAAGTTTCATCGTCATTTGAGAATTTCATCGGGTATAAACCTTTTACCTAAAATAAGATACCTTTGTCGAGCAGATTTGCTCAACAAAACATTCATCATCATTTGAGAATTTCATCGGGTATAAACCTTTTACCTAAAATAAGATACATTTGTCGAGCAGATTTGCTCAACAAAACATTCGTCATCATTTGAGCATTTCATCGGGTATAAACCCTTTACCCAAAACAAGATACCTTTGGCGAGTAGATTTGCTTGACATAACTTTCGTCATCATTTGAGCATTTCTTTTGTTGATGTTTCTAATATATGGGCAGAAGTGATTTCTGGGGTATGCATTAAGAAACCTTCTAATTCTATATGGAGTGTGATCCAAAGACTTATGTTGGGGGCTTTTGTCAATTTTATTTGTCAAGAGAGGAATGTTATACTTTTTGATAGTAAGAACAGATCTGTTGATGTGGTACTTAATATTATTGTCAACACTGTTAGACTAAAGCTGTTAAGTCTTAATTTGAAGTGGTCCAGGGATGTTGGTACTGCTGCTAAGGTTTGGCACTTGCCTAATTTGGATTTAAAGGGTAATAATTTGTTTATGGATAAATGGTCATTGTTGATAGATCTGCGTAACAATATGGTTCTGGTGCTGTATAATTTCATGATTGGTTCTGGAAAGCCTTTTAGTTATTTGAATATTCAAGTTTATACTTGTATTTAGGATATATGTCTTCATGGTAATATTGGTTTCTGGTATGGCTTTAAAAGTGATTGGCATAAAGTTGGAATGGAGTTTGAAATCAGAACCTGGACTAGAATCTTGATTCATGATGTTGGCAGGCGTCCTATGTCTGGTTTTGATTTTTGTAAAATCCTCTATTCCTTGTTTTGTGTCAAGTTAATTATTCAGGTTCTTTTCTTCCTTTGGTGGCTTGAAGAGTATCAAGATGTCAAGTTGTATGAAGATTTAGGATGCTGCATGTACTGTGTTATTTTGTTTCAGGATGATGAGAAGATCCAAATAAGTGTTGTTCTCTTTTTTCCTCTTTTAGGTTTTTCCCATTGGGTTTTACAAAGGGAGGTTTTTTTAAGGAGGCAAACTCATTTTGGATGGTGTTTTCTATGCTCTTCTTTATGCTTATGGATGGTTTGGATATGGTATTGTTAGTTGCTCATGTATTATGGTTCTTAAGCTTACTATTTTGGGCTCTATGTGTGGTGATGTTTCAAAGTATGTCGGTTGGTCCCGGCATATGTTTTGATTGATTCAGAAGCATATAGTTTCCTTTTGTAAGCTTTTTTTCCTTTTATTGTATTTATTTTAGTTGTATTTTTGAGCATGGGGATTGTCCATCGCCATTTGTTTTTTGATTTCTAAGCCAAAGTTTGTTGTTTAGGGATGTGTCCTATTCAACTTTTCTTTGTGCTTATCTTGTATTTACTCTTTTATTCCTTGCTTATAAAATTTACCTTTAAGCAAAAAAAAAAAACAAGACCTTCAAATGTGGACTTTGTTAAAAGACTTTGTTTGACTAACTCATCAATGTTATCTCTTTAACAACAGAAATTTTTCATAGGCTTTAAACTTTTTAAACCTCTTTTAGTGAATATCTGAGAGTTTAATTTAACTTACGTTTTAAGTTTGTTCATGATCAACTGTACGGTCATTTTAAGCTGTACATCTCAAACTCAGTTTGTTTATTTTGAAGTTCAATTAAACAACTATCCCGAATACTATTAGACTCCCCTAAAGTTCTACTAGTTTCCGTAAGAATAGATTTGCATTCTTTCAATTCATGAGCAAGTGATGCGTTTGCTTTCTTTAATTGCTTTTGTATCTTTTTATTTTAATCAACATCAAGTTTTAAATTTGCAATTAAACTAACAAGCGCAGTACGCTCATCTTCAGCATTTTGATCAGTCTGAATATCATTATCACACATATCCGGTGAATCAGGAGTGACATTACTATCATTCTTTTCCACTAAAACATGTGATACTATGGATTCAGATTGCTCAAAATTTTATCTTACATTGCCAAACACTATTATATACATCATCATTTTGTACATGTTTCCAATGGCTCATATCAGTTCCTGAAGTCTGCAATAGGACCTCCCTGGATCTTTGCCATATAGCTGACAGTGCTTCTAAGTCTTGTTCATCAATCTCTTCCAAATCCCGTGTCTGCTAGCCAATCAGATTGCTCTACGAGTAGGTGGACACCTTTCTCATCTTGTTTGCACAACAACACTTTTTCCTTGTAATACGTGGAGTCTTTCACCTTTTTGGTTTCCTGCATTCCTTATTGAAATGACCAAATTCCTTGCAATTAAAACACTGTATCCCAGTCTGTTGCACTACCTGACTGCCTACAGTCTCCCTACCCCTACAACATCCTGTCCTCTGATTCTTAAACAGTCAATCTGATTGTCATTGGAGTATTATCCACATTCCTTATTTCTGGAGTTGAAAAAGTTCTGAAGTTGTTGTTGGGTAGGATTGTAGAATCTTTTTGAAGTAACTTTGCAATGAGTGTCCAAAATTTCTGCATATCCTTATCCACTCTGAGCTTTTTCGGATCATTGTCCTTTCAGAAGCTGAACTCAGATGGAGGGTGTGATTGGTTTGGCTTTCTCTATGCCTTGAATTTGGTAGAATTGCATTAGATCAGGTGGAAGATGCCTTGTTTTGATGATAGTGCATATGTTTGTGTGATTTTGGTGCTTGATAATAAGGATCTGGATATGGTGAAGCAGCAGTAACAAGTGCTAATGGGTTAGCATTCTTGGCTATTCTCTCAGCACGGATTTCATTAACTTCCTTTTGATACTATTTCAGAACGTCAAAGAGCTTGTGATATAAGACTGTATCCAAGTCGTGTTGTTGCTTGACAATTGTCACAAACCATGACCATTCTGGTTGAAGTTGTTGAAGAAACTGAACATTGACTTGCATCGTAGCAACTGTCAAGTTGTTTCTTATCATTTTATTCATTATCTTGTAAAATCTGGAGTAGTAATACTCCATGAGAAGTGAATTTTCCAAATTCCTAAAACAAATTAGTCTTGACATCTTGAATGTTGAGAGATTCACCTTGTTGTAGCCTTTCAATAGCTATCCACATTTCATGAGCTGTCTTGCAAGCATCAACAGTTGAGTAGATTTCATCCCCAATTCCAGTCAATAGCAAATGGATTGCTTCCTTTTCTGATTCATAATGAGCTTTGTTTTCAGGAGACATAGTCAAGATTGTATCAAGTGTTGTTCTTTCTGGAACTGCCGGAGAATTCTCTGATGCATGTACAGTTGGGATTATGACAGTAGTTGGTTGGTATGGACCTTCCAAAATGCATTTCCACAAGGCATCACCATTTGGTCTTGTGTCAATGTATCTTAAGAAACGTGATTGCCATTGAGCATATCTTCCCGTTGCAAGCATTGGTGGATGATCCCTTGAACCAGCTGCCATGATGTTGTTATGCATTTGACTGTCGGTTGTGGAAGTTGTGATTGGAGTTGTCATGATGAATGATTTGTTAAATTATGAAGTGAAAATGATTTGTAGGATCTTAAGTAGGTAAAGTGATTGTTGTTGTGGATTGAAATCAATTAACGTTCACGGGATTTTACAAGTCTTTGATTTAAACCGAGAAAAGAAGGGAATCTTTTGTGGGATTTTACAAAATCAAGAAGAAACCGTGAAACAATGATGAATTGCTGTTGAAATCGTTGTTGTAATTGAAGTACGTGAGCTTTTGTTGACGAACAATGAGCTAAAACGACGAACGATGCACAAACTTTCAACTTAAAATGAGTACTGATTGATTAAAACTCAAATAAGGACTAACGGTGCAATTACGATTCACTTTTGAGGACAAATGGGCTGAATTATAACTTGTAAGGACTAACAGTGTAAAATTTTAAAGACGAAAAAGAAAAAGGTGTGTGTGTGTTTTTTCTCTCCCCTTGGGGAGAGAAAACCCTAATCCGGCCACCATCATAGGCAGCCGTCCCTACCTTTTAATCCATCTTGGAACCCTATAACATCTATTGTGTTTAGGGATTTGGGGAGATTGATCCTTACAATTAGTCTGTCCAATTGTTCTTCGAAATCCTTCAATAGGGTTTTGATTACATGTGTGCCACCAAAAACCTATCATTCTTAAAGTCGTTTCCTGTTCTTAATCCTTAAATCGTTTCATGTATGATTTGATTTAGGGTTTTTGCAATCTGATTCGTACCTTCTTCATGTTTTTGGTGGGTTGATCTGATTTGGCCGTGGCCTTTTGTTTGATCGAAACCCTAATTTTTAGGGTTTTGATTTATGTTGCAGCGATCCTAGATCTTAATCGATCTAGGGTTTGGGTGGTGGTTATGTCGATATGGTTCAGCCCTATGATCTGCTTAGTTAAGTCGATCTAGTGGTCTGATTATTGATATTGATCTGTGTGTTCCGTTATCGGATTTGACGGCTGGTCGAAACCCTAATTTATTAGGGTCTTCGTATTAGCTATTATTATGCATCTCGTCCTTTGGGGTGCTGGGAACGGATTTGCATATCATTATTCTAATTCTCTGGATCGAATGAATATGTTCATCATGTGAAGTTTTGATTTAGATGTGTGATATTGTTGTGTCGAAACCCTAATTCTAAGGTTTTGTATTGGCTGCTTTGTAAGGTTCGTGATTCGGGCGGGTATACTTGATGGTTTTGTTATGGATCATTGTTGTATGATGCTGCTGGTTTAGTCGATCTTATTGTCTTTGGTGGTCTGAGTTATTTTTTATGAATACTAACCCTAACTACACAAGTTTAGGGTCTCGTTTTTCATATAATAACTATGGTTTCGTGGTTGGAATGCACGGGTGTGTACCTGCTGGGTCACCATGGTGTTTAATAGCCTGCTTGCATAACGCGAAACCCTATCTTTTTAGGGTGTTTGGTTTGCATTTATTTGTATGTTGTGGTCTCTTGGGTTTTGCCTAATTGCCGATTAACAGTGGAAGTTGCCGATATGGTTCTAGGAATCTGTTGGCATGGTTCGTTTTATGTCCTATGATTTAGGACAATCCAACCAAGCTTAATGGAAGTTTTGGTACTATTATACATTTACTGCTTAGGGGTTGGATGGGAAGTATCCGGGATTGATTCTCTTTACTGTTGAGTCGATAGGTGGAGTTAAAGAAGTCATTCTAATGGCTGTGGTGGAAGAACAAGTGCTCGGATTCTACACTTCTTTTAGTGTTTCTGATTTTGTTCTTGTTCCTTCTTAGTAGTCATAGGAATGGTGTATCATTCCTATGTTTTTGTTTTGGTTTTCTGCACAGTGGTGCGTTATTATTGTGCCCATGTAACGGGCTAGGGTGTAGGACTTCACCTGCACTTTTTGTACTTAAACGCTTTTTTGGTGTAATACTATTTACCGGGGAAACCCTTTACAAAAAAAACGGTGTAAAAATTTCAACTTTGAGGGTTAACAAACAAAGAAAGAATGAATTGTGAATTTGTCTTGAAAACCAGGGACCAAAAGTGTCAATTTCGAATTTTATGTTATTGATAAGACGAAATTCCCTCCTTTTAGATTTCTTCTTCGTTTTAAATTTGATAAGAATGAAGCGAAGGTATTTTAGCTCTCGCGGAATGGTACGATTATCGTCGGTAGAAAATGAATATACCACGATGATCGAAACGAGTTCACGATCATAATGGTATAGATTATAAGACCCGTAATCAACCATCACGAAACCGTAAAATCCGAAACTACTTAAAAATGATATAGTTTCATCCTATTGAGTTGCGAATTCGGTTCATGAAAGAGATGCGTATCCGATGGTCCTTGTAAATGCTAATCTGGTTGACAAATACTTGCTGCGAATCTGGTTGATAAACCAAATGCGTATCCGGTCTAGCTAGAAACTTGAGTATCCGGTTAAGCTATAAGCTGCGAGTCCGGTTGATAAACAAAATGCGTATCCGGTTGATAAACAAAATGCGTATCCGGTCTAGCTAGAAAATTGCATATCCGGTTGAACTTGAAGCTGCGTATCAGGTTGAACTTAAAGCAGCGTATCCGGTGCACTTTGAAGCTGCGTATCCGGTGCACTTTGAACCTGCGTATCCGGTTGAACTTGAACCTGTGTATCCGGTGTCCTTGCTTTTGTCTTTTATAGAAACCAATAAAAAAACGAATCGTCCTTTGATACTAAAATTGTGGATCTATGTTTCCTTCTTGTCTTGACCGGTGTGGACCACAAGATGAAATAAGCCAACCAAAATAAGCTTGAATAAGCTTTACAAATAAGCTAGTTTTTGACAGAGAAAATAAGCTGCCACTAATATTCCAAATAAGCTACTTTAAAAACTTTCTTGCTCAGTGAACAACAGATGTTAATCGTAGTACTATATTAAGGTTTAGAGAACATGCTTGAGTGTAAAAATTCGTTTGAGGAATGAATGAAACACACTTATAACATGACGCACTATTAAGCCTAAATGAAGGTTTTAAGACAAATTGGTTAGAAGCCTAAATGAAAGAACAAGACACAAAAAAAATTTGGCACTAAAGTTTACAAGACGTAAAAAATGAAACTAAATAAGCCGTGGCCAATATATGCTATAAAATAAGCTCGAATAAGCTCATTAACAAACCACAAATCCTATATAGAGATAATAAAGTTTATAGTAAAAAAATATAACCCTACAGATGTGGTATCAATTCACCCATATATCTAACAGCCCAACAAGGAAACTTAATCCAACATTTGGAGAGAAAAAAAACTACGAAGAAAAGAGAAAAACAATAAGTTGAAAATAAGCTGAAATAAGCCTGAAAATAAGCAAAAACACAATCACTAAATCCACCTGTGGCGAGTGATACCAAATGTAGGAACCCAGATAGACTTTCACTTCACCATGGTATTATCAAGAAAAATATATAAGAAAAATGAAGAAAAGTAAAGAGAGGTTAGAGAGAGAAAGTAAGAAAGAAAAAAAAGAGGTGGTTGATTACAAGTGTGTGAAAAACAAATGAGACCAACACCCCCTCCACACTTGGAGAGGGGTATTTATACTTACACCATAAGGCTTACATGCCTATGGGCTTTCTACGGGTCGGGCTCAGGATTACTTGGGATTACTTGGGCTTTAGCCCATAACACGTGACCGATTAGATTACATAAACGAGCCCGTTTACCCTTCTAGCACACAGAACCAATGGCTGAGATTGTTAATATAATTTGAGGCTAACACACAAAACCAATGGCTGAGGTACCATATACTGCTAAATATAATGTGTTTGCTGTTGACACACAACATTCTGAGCAACCTGAATCCATTAATAACACATTTTAGAAAAGGTTTGATATAATGTCTCCTATTCACCAATAGATAGATAATGATATTCAGACTGACCAAAAAATCTGAAGCATGTGATATGAGCGGGTTTTGCGGCTGCTAATTTTAATTGCTAATTTAAAACTTAACAGGATGAAAACAAAAAATTCAAAAGACTATTAAAGAAAGCAAACACATCACGGCCCTCCCAAGAATTAAGGATGTAAATCTCTCATGAGTGACTTAATAGAATCTGGGGAGTCTAATAAGTACTCGGGATAAACTGCTAATTGCAACTTCAAACAAAGAGATGTGAGCTTGAGAAGAAAAGACTTACCTTAATCATACAACTCAGTATGACACACTTGAACGTAAGTTAAAATAAACTCAAATTGTATTAGCTCAAAAAGAAAATGACATAAAAGAAGGTTTGAAATTGAAAGCATATGAAATTTCTGTCGTAAAAAAGGAACATAATGATGAGTCAAACAATCTTTAACAAAATAAGTACGAAGGTCTGTCAAGAAAAAATAAGTCAGTAAGGATTTGAAACTTAAGGAAGAAACGATATTGACAAATTGATTACGATGGAAAACAATTAAAGTTTTTTGAACATAATTGATTATAATAAACGAAATCAAATCAATTCAAACCATTTATATGTAGCTCCCAAAGCTCCACATATTAATGGAAACCAACTATTACAAATCCTTATTTACTCAAGAAAGCTCAATCTAAAAGCCATGTTTGTATAAGTTCCATATGACAAATCTGATCTGCAAACATGTTTTCCCCCGATAGGAAAGACCTTTGACTCATAACAAGAGAATAGATCAAAATTGAATAAAGACTTAGTGAAACCATACGGCTACACAAAACAAAATAGTCTTTATGAAAATTTTAAACCACCATCACAGGAATATCTTGATCAGTTGGCACACGCGAATGAAGTTCGAAAGAAAATGTGGAGAAAATCCTTTGTAAAAACAAAACCTCACATAGTTAAAAACATCGGTTTTCTACCTACAGGAAAGTCAATAAGCAAGAGTAGACAAGCTTACAATGTAATGACTAATAACATAAATCATTTCAAACTAATTTGTGATCAAGCTTGGACAAAACATGCTGCTGATAAATTTCGTGACCCAACTCCTCAAGATATGACCTTTCTTGTGAAAAACTGTTTGATGCCTCTTGCAATAAAGACACAAAATGATAGTTTCAAATTTGTTCATGAACTTAAACAGGAGATGCATGTAGGTTTAAAGTACGTTGAATCCCTTGAAAAAGATATTGACGAACTTGAATCTGATAAAGCTGATTTTTTAAACATATATGATCTACTTCTCCAAGAGTGTGTTTCACAAGATGTTATGTGTTCTTATTAGCATTCTTTATCTGATTTAGATGCATATAATGAATTGCAATGTCTGTATCTTCATAAAATCAAAGAATGTGAATGTCTTGTGGAAAAGCATTCTAAACAAACTGAATCTGTCAATAAAGAAGCTTATAATGAACTCTCACGAAGTTTTGCTAAATTAGAAAAACATTCGATTTCTCTTGAACCTGCTTTACAAAATTGTAAAGAAAAGCTTAAAATGACACAGTTTGCAAGGAAAAAGCGTCAACTGTATTTCTAAAAGAACGTGACTAATATTTTGAAATACAATATTTGAAAGCTCAACTGCAAGACAAGAACATTGCTATAAGTGAGGTAAAGAAACTCATTGAGAAGATGAAAGGTAAGAGTGTGGATGCAAATTCTGAAAAACAATCAATCTTGGGGAAACCGCCTTTGCAACCAATCAGAAATCAACTAGTGGTAAGACAACCAACTGTGTATAAATCTGAAAGATCCCAAGTTGCAAAAATCGGTCTGCCTCTCAAGTTGATGTGTCAAATAATTTGACTAAACCAGTCACACCACACTCTTGGCCTCAAGTTAGGAAATTGTCTTTTGCTAAGCCTTATGATGTGAATGCACTTGGTCCTTCTAGGAATCACCCAAAGCATGAGTCATTTCAGCTACTAAAGGGATCTATAGGCTCAAATGACATGGTTCATAACTACTACCTAGAGGAAGCTAAGAACAAGGCACAACTTTAGAAAAACAAAGCTTTGAATTTAATCAAGTCATTGAATGCATCAAGTCTGCTGTTCGGCTTAAGTTGCTTTCATGCTCGTTTAAACGTTCTTCAGAGGGAGTGCGTTATGCTAGGATGTGGGATTTGCCGGATACTATCTTTAAATGTTAGTCTGTAATTTTAGTTTATGCACCATTAGGTGGTTCTTTCCTATTGGTGTAATTGGTTTTGTATTTGGTATGTATTTCGGATGGCATGTCATTCGATGGTAGGATGTTCAAGCGTGTAGCTTGAGGTTAATGTGACACTCAGTCACATTCCATTGTACTTATTGGCTTTTGGGTGATTAATATATTTTACCGAGGTGAGTCCTTTTTACCCAAAAAAAAACCTAGTATGCAACAGTCTGCTAGACTACCAAACACTGCTAATGGTAACAAACTAAAACCTAGGAACTTTAATCAACAACCTAGGAATTTGCCACCATCCGTGAGTAGTCGTGTATTAAATAAAACTGTTAACATAGCAGAACCACCTAGGAATCAAAAGCCTTTCTTGAAGTCAAAAGACTTGGCATGTCTTACATGCACAAAGTGCATTTCCAGTACAAATCACGATGAGTGCATCTTAAAATATCTTAAAATACCTCTCAAAGGTAAATTATGGTGCCTTTGCACAGAAAAAGGATGCACAATCCCATAAGACAACAAAGAGATATACACCCGTAGAAAAGAAAAGTGATTCTAAGAAACATGACAGACAGATCCCCATAGGACACATGTTTTCTCCAACTAAGTCTTCCACTATGTATGTGAAAACAACGCCTCCTAGATCTGGTCTCACATGGAAACCAATGAGTAGAATCTTTACTCAGGTTGGTCTTAAGTGGATTCCCATTAGAAAGCCAGTTGAAACTTGCAACAACACGAATGATAGTGTGTTACCATTACAAAAGGAAACATGTACTCATAACATTGTTATTTGTGCAAACTCTTCTTCTTTGAGTGCAGGTACTTCAATGGCTTCCGAACCCATCTCTTCAAAGGGTCTACCTAATGAAAATACTCTATCATCATCTTCTTTGTATAAACATTCCATTTTTAATTATGTTAAAAAATATTTTTGAAAAAGAAAATACAAAAATATAAAATTTCAAAAAGAAAAATACAAAATTATAAAAATCTCAAAAACCAAATACAAAATTAGAAAATTTCAAGAATACCAAAAAGAATCTTCTCGGTGTGTCTCTTGGAATCGATAACATTTACGTACCTAGAAATGTCGATTAACATTGACACGGGCTTGTAAATGAAGTTCGAGCAAGAGTTCAAAATGTTTCAAAACATGTCATTTCTAATTTTTCTTAATGGTTTGTTATTAAATGTCAGATAACAACCCGATCTTTAAATAAAAGGAAAATGTACGCTTCAATGCGTTTATCCTTAACAACAAAAAGAGAAATCTTTTTGGTCTTGAGCTATTAAATCAAAACATTCAAAGTTTTATAGCTCAAGTCAATGACTTACAGTTACCTCATACTGTAACTCGGACTTAATGACAATGGTCTATGTGCAAATCAACACATAACCCGGACTTCAAATAAAGGAAAGTTTATCTATAAAGATAACTTATCCTAACAAAGAGAAAATCAATTTTCTCGGTCTTAAGCGGTTTCTATTAGACATTCAAAGTTTTAAGCTCAAAAAAATGACAGTGTACGCATAAGTGCACTTACCCTTAGAGTTAGAAGAGAAGTCTTCTAACATGTGTTTTTCCAAAAAGTTGAACACAATTTTTCAAGAATTTCTCAATGACAATTCAAAATCTTTCAAAATTATGTGTTCAGCAATCCATCCCTCACAAAGGTTTCAAAGACAATTATTTTTTAACAAATGGTATCATTTTTATAAATGAGCCAATTGTTACAAATGTTTTAATGTTTTTGGATACTATTCTTAAATTCTTTCGGTATTCAAAACATTTCAGCTAATCTTAATAACAAATTGGTAATAATGACATAATTAACAATAGAATATTTGTTATAAGATGAACCAGTGTCTGAGCATAATTTTTCAAGAATTCTTCAATGACAATTCATAATCTTTCAAAATTGTGTGCTTAACACTGACTTCACCTTAATTTTATATTCATTTTACAATTTGGTATCATTTTCTTTGGTGTCAAACATATGTAAAATTAAGAGGGAGCAAGAAGAATATGTTACACATAATTCATGTTGATAATATTTTCTCGCCACAGAATTTTCATGACAAATTTTAATCACTTGGTATTTCAAAGACTAATTGAATTAGTACTTAAAATAAGGGGAGAAATGTAATTAAAATGTGATCTAGAAAATAATAATTGATCTAAAGACTTAAAGTGTTTTATACTCTTACCCACATGTGCGAAACACTTTCAATTATCGATGCACGTGTGAAGGGGGAGTTTTTCAAAAGATGAAACTTTCAAAGTGTTAAACGTTTTGATATTATATCAAACACTTTGATTAATTTTCAAGGTTTTATGGTTACGATCAAATACCCAACAACCTATTAATTTCACGACGATTCTGAAGTCATAAGGTGGTTAGGTTAGGTATTAGTCCTATAATCCAACCAGAACCGGATGGATCTACCCAAGGACACCCCATAGTCAGAAATAGCAGTCCTTAGGTATGATTGGAGATGGATGAGAAACAGGAATAATGCAGACTAAGACATGAGTTAACACTGGAACAATCACAACAAGGTATTAGTAATGACGTCTTGATAAGCATTGAAGGGGTTGAAGAATGAAAAAGAAATGTATGGATAGAGGGTGAAAACAAAGCAGCCCTCCACACACCTTAGGCAGAAACCAGGTCAATACATATGCCATCGGTTTTCACAAAGATGAATTTTGGTATTGAAGACAAGATGTCACGGACTCAGTGATGCAACACAACTCTTCCCAGCCATTCAAGTTTCTCTCAAAAGATACTTGTCTCATTTGTCACGGAGATACACACGTTATCTATTGAGATCTCACTCCGAGATTGTTGATATTGAATAGGTGGCCTGCTCCAGCCTCCGAGTACTAAAACCAAAACGATCTAATCGAGTCTAGAGCCAAGAGATCAATCTATAAATCTCAGTAGGACATATTCCATGATAAACACTTGTCGTTCAACATCTTGAACACAAGTGATAACAAAGATTCCTACGCAATATCCTTGTGATCTTGCCAGAACATTCAAAGTGATACTCTTTAGTATTCATAGTGATGAATGGAAATCCTTCCAAAGTCAACATCAAACAGCTCTACGGTAGGTGACTTGTGAGATTCTATATGAATCAAACTTGTGACAAGTGGATATCGATTTGGTCCAGTATATGAATTGACGACTTAATCGGTGAGATAGTAACTCACTGATTCACTCATATTGTGTTGTCTGCTTTGAGACATTCCAGTATTGAGAAAAAGCAAGCATGGTGAATCTAATACATCTGTGTTAGAGGATCTTACGCTTTAAGCTGGAAACCCTGTCAAGGAGATTCTTCTAAATTGAATCTACATGATCACAGGTCGGTTCTTATGAAACCAGAGGTTAACGCAACCATATTCAGACGAATGACAAAGCCATATTCGTCCATATCAGCTGTTTATCACTAAATTTAAAATGCAGGTACAAACGACGGTGTTGCAGCCTCATTCTAGTAGAGTCAGATTCATTACCACATGCTCATGCTCAAACTACAAAGACATGCTATAAGCATCAAGATTCAAGAATCAAGAAAGCCCAAGTTCAAAGACAAAGAATTCCACAAACTCTGATATTCAAGATCTTCCTTAAAGATATCAAGATTATCAAGACAAAGATTGTCAAGGGAGATTGTTAGTAAGCTTTCAAGATGATGCATAGTATGAGCATGTTGGTCAAGTCACAAGATCGCAAGATGGAAATGACGATAAAGACAAACAAAGATAAAGATTTAAGATCAAACTAAAGACAAAGTCAAAAGAAAAGGCTCAAGATTAAAGATCACACAACATGAAGGAACAAGCCTACAACGAGATAAAAAACAAGAACAAGACTCAAGAACTCAATGTCAAAGCAATCTCAAGAAACCCAAGATTGTGAACATGGAAGCTCGGAATCTCCTAAAAACCAAGCTTCGGGGGAGATTGTTAGCCTCAAAATATCAAGTCTAACAAGGAAGCTCATTTTAAGGTTCAAGACCTCACTTAGGGATAGATTGTTAGTCTCAAAATATTGAGTCGAATAAAGAAGCTCGGTCAATCATCAAGGAAGCTTCGGTCTTTATCTAAATATACGTTGTAATAGGCTAGAAAGGAAACCAGGCTCGTTTAGTAATCTAATATTGTATGTGTTGCGGGTTTAATCCCAAGCAAAACTCGAGCCCGACCCGTGTCCAACATGTGGTGTCTAACTATAAATACCCTTCTCCACACAAGGAGAAGGGTTGGTTGTTCTCATTTTCTCATAGTGCAATCCAATCTTTCTTTCTTTTTTCTCCTTTTCTTGTTGTTCTCTTTCTCTAGTGCGTCATCTTATTTCTTCTCCTTTTGTTATTCATTTCGACATAGGTAAAGAGAGTGATGTATTGGGTCTCCTACAATTGATGTGATAGTGTAGATGGTAGATTAATTTCATAGTTTCTCGGATGAGAAAACTATATAGAAACAAAAGAAAAATCTACTATATATTAAAAGCACCACTCCACAATGGTTAAAACACAATAAACAAAAAACACACATTAAAAGGTTAATATATCACATATGTATCCAACTTTAGGTATGTGCCTACTCGCACATCTAGTTAAAACAAAACTTTACCTCTTGGATGTGACAAATATTAATAACTTTTTCTATTTGTATTGTATTACTATCCAAAAAACCAGGTAAATTAATTGTCGGACTCACGTGTTATGTTGTAGTGGTGATACATTCTACGTTGTAGCAACAAACATGAAGTCGATACAATTGTCTTATCGAGTGTTTTCATATAAATCTAAAAAACGCTTGCCTAAATTAATTAGGGCATCACATTAAAAGGTTAATATATCACATATGTATCCAACTTTAGGTATGTGCCTACTCGCACATCATACAACAAAACTTACCTTTGGATGTTACAATATTAATAACTTCTTGCTATTGTATGTATATACTATCCAAAACAAGTAACTTAATGTCGTGACACATGTTATGTTGACGTGGTGATACATACAGTAGCAACAAACATGAAGTCGATACAATTGTCTTATCGAGTGTTTTCATACAAATCTAAAAAATGCTTGCCTAAATTAATTAGGGCATCACATTGTAACTAAAATCTATTCACAAAAATTAGGGCATCACAATGTAAAAATAATGCATCACAGTTATAAAATCCCATTCAGACATTTTATCAAACATTGGTGCGTAGTTTTTTTAAACATGTTTTACAACTCTTGTTTTTTTTCAAATTTGATTCAAATAACTAAACTATACAACGCATCATATCATAAACTCTTATAAATCAATACATCTATGAACAAACATGATGATTACCTAATAAAAATTCATAAAACAAAACCCTAACTCATAAAAAAACAATTAATACAAATATACTCTAGCAAACACGTATATTAACTTTATATTTGATCTTATACAATGAAACTAACAAAAAATCAAAATATGTAAACAATCGATCTGATAAATTATAACGATATGATATCGTGAATCTGAATCTGCGAAATTATAACGAGATGGTTTCATCGATTTGTGTCATCGTGAATCGAAATTATAAAAAGATCGAGTGTGGAACGAGATGATCACATCTGATGTGAGAAATTATGACGAGATCATTTTATGTTGTAATGAGATAGAAAAAAACAATGACCGTGTAATGATAATGATGTGTATTTTATTTTAAATCTTTAATTACCAAGTTTTAAATTTATAAAACTCGTTCTACCTTTACAAACGCACTAACGGGCAGAGTACCCGGTCGTGAGTAGTGTAGAGATGGTAAATCCGAGGTCGTCCCAAGAACTAAGTGTTAATTAGTCTTAATTTGAAGTGTCACGTTTTAAAGTAGTTTTAAGATTGATTTTGAGATAAACAAGAAAGTAAATATGCAAAAAGTAAAGGTAGTAGGTTCAGTGTAGTAAGATAACGAGGTGAGGTGGAACCAGCATGGTGTCTAGCCTAGCCATTACATTACTAGATCGTTATTATACATTTGTTTTCTGTGCTTTGCAATGTTTACAGCATTTCGTTCATTTGTTTCTAAAGGTTGACCAATACCTGAATAGTATATCTTTTAGTCTGCCCTATAATTCTTGCGAATCCCGAATTCCACGGAAAGTTACGAAGGCCCTTTTTAGGGCAACCAGGTAATAGAGATTAATCCCAACTATTTCAAGAACTTGGTCTTAACGTTTACGGGTTAGTAAACCCTCTCGGAGGAGTTCACTTTTGCGTAAGTATTTAAGTGAAGAGGCTGGTTGGGGTAACAGGGTACCCTAATACCTGTAAATCCTATGTTCAAGTGGTAACTAATAACGGATTAACAGATCTAACCAAGTCAAATACTACCAAAACCAGGGTACACGATAGTCAAAGGATATCCAACGAACAGATTTAAAGGAAACAAGAATTATAATGAAGTAAGATTCAGATCCGTAGGCCCAGGCACTTGAAGTTCTCTTAGCCGCTCTCATAGGCAAAACAATAGCAAGAATTAATAAAGATAATCATGGATGTGAAACTCCTTTTCTTACAGAAGTTTGGTAATGAACGATTAAATACAAAAGTAAGTTAAGGGGTGTTCTGCGATCTCTTGACTTTGGCTGGAATTCTTCGAGCTATAGAGGCCTTGATCACCCCTTAGATCTGTGGTGGAATGGTTGATGATGAAGTGGCTGAATGATGCCTCTATTTATAGGTTTCGAATATGTTACGATGTAACCTTCTAAAGTGTTACGCCATAAAGTGTTGACGAGGCTTTCCATGTTATAGGCATAAAATATGTTACGGCGTAACTAATTGTTCATGTTACGCCGTAATGCTGACTGTGACGACTCAACCTTCCATAATAATAATGTTACAGCGTAAACTTCTCGTGTGGTTACATCGTAATCTTGCTGGGTGACGTGTCTTGCCTTGAATAGGTTAAGGCGTAACACTATTGTAGGGGTTACGCCGTAAAGTCTCGTAAGAATTCATATTTTCTTCATTTTTACGTCTTTTTTTCCCGTGTTTCTTGTCACATACTTGCATTGTACCTGAAAATAACGAAATAACCATAAAAGTATCGAATTTGAGTATTTATAAGACAATTGCAAGTATTTTTAAGGGAAAATTGACACTAAAAAGTATTAAATATTTGATGTTATCAAAAAAGAAGGAAATGAAAAAAATTAGGCATTATATATGATCCTTGAAGATGTTACAAAATAAACCCGGATAATAGATATAAATAATATTAGTTTAAGAAAAAAAATCTTAAACGGATTGGCGGGTCAACTCAATTAATCTTAAACGAATTGGTTGTAAGAAAGGAAGACAACACCCTCTTTAGGGTTTGCCATTCCATGAGAAGGGGTTGGTTGTTTTTCATTTCTCATTTCTCACTTAAGAAATAACTTCCCTCCTTCTACTTTTCCTCTCTACTTTCTCTCTATTTTCTCTCTACATTTCTTCTCATCTTCTTATTCTTTTCTTATATGTAAAGTGTGATATGAAGTAAAATATAAGTGACCGTCACTTGGTTTGACAGGTTAAATATGTTACATGGGTTGAATAGGTTAAACGGGTTTACGTTTGGCCAATTTAATCCGTTTTATATACAAAAGTTGACACATTACACGGGTTGGCAGGCCAATTCAATTAACCGGCTAGATTGGTCGACCCAACCCCAACCTGAAATCTATTTAGACTCGATCCGAACCTGTTAATTTTTTTATTGGTTTCAAGTTGGGTTTTGGGTCGAGTAAGAAATTACCACTCCTACTCCTCACCTCTGATTATAACTTTTGTGTAATTACAAAAGAAAAATGATTTAAAGAGTTAACCAAACTAATGATATGAATTATGAAATTACAAGAAGTTATAATATGAAATAGTAGGGGAGAAAATTAAGGAAGATAAAAAAAATTAAGCATTATATGGTCATTACCCTCAAAATAGAGATAAACAAGGTTTGTAACCCGCGCTGCGCCGCAAAGCGCGGGTTTTTTAAAATTATGGCGGTTTTCATTGACGAATAGTGTGAACCTAAGATGTCAAACCACAAACACGCAACTATAATGATATTCATCGTAACTTGATATCGCAAATATAGGAACATCATGAAGGTAATAATTCCTTTTCTACGGCTTGTGATATAAAAGCACAATCATTTTAACAATTTACATATTAGATGGTCTGACAAATGTCGAAGCATAACTCTTCAAATTACATGTTCTACATACCTCTTTCTACTAAGAAACAACGAAAAACTTGTAACATGATTCTTGCAGGATTCCAACCCATGCATCCCCCCATAACAGCAATCTTGATTGAAGCAATTATATCTGATTCTCTATTCGTCAACACCTGTGTAAAAATGTTTGTAATTTATTTGAGTATAAGTTCTGAATGTTACTCAACAGTGGTATATTCATGTAACCTAGTATTGTACCTTGTAAAATTGAAGCATAATGTTAGTCAAAGACCCTTGAGGTTCATGTGAGCGTAGATGGAAAAAGAATTGATAGCTTTAATTGCTTCTGCTGATCTATCCAATTGTGTCATTGCTGCTGTAATCTCTTTTAAGGCACTATCAACTCGATCCATGAGCGGTTTTTTCTCAGCTTTATTAACATCCCCCATTCACAAAACCTGCATACAGTATGGTATTATACATCACTCACAAAACATATTCGATTTACAATTTTCAAGCAATGGAATGCAGGGTCTTTTCACGCAGCTTTTTGCTCTCATTTTTTATTAACCGGACCGAAGATATATATGTGTATCTTACATGTTCCACTAATATCATCAAAATGCCAAAGCCAAACATACATACCAGTTTCCAATGCCAATAATAGCTACTAACCTTATGTTTGGTGAGTTGCTTGAGCATGTAGAATTCAGTACTCGTTAACTAAGAATTATGACAGTTGAGTGGTAATACGTATGGTTGAAAGACAGTTGGGGCGGAGCCAATTTGTTTATCAATTTAGTCAAGAAGTTATGTCTCAATATATACAATCATTTCTATGTATGACGAATAAAGAAGTTATAATTTTGGAATAATAATAAGTCAGGTAAAAAAAACTCACTTAATTTAACGAAAGAACATACCTTTAATTCTCCGACACTGTTTCATCTTCTGAATCCCCCGC
>BQNB010079458.1:0-30235 GCA_026074375.1 Tanacetum coccineum | reverse complement strand
CTTGTGTTCGGAAATTTTATTGTTTATATATATAAACTCTATGGATTCACTCAACATTATTGTTGACGTTTTAGCATGTCTTAGGTAATTCGGCGATGGAGATTTTGGTTAATGCTTATGGAAAACCAAATGTTTTGAAGGCCCATTAAATAAATGTCATTCGAAGAATATTTCAAAAATGTTGCATGAATTATGGAATGATTTGGGACCTATGATGTAAACTTTTATTCGAATGAATGTATTTTAAAACGTCTCTTTTCGAGTCGTTTTCTATGCTTGAGTTGTTGTATTAATACGTAGCACCCCAAAGGACCCTTCCGCTGAGATATATGAAAATGGGAGTGTTACAACTCAGAAAGATAAGCCGTATGTGTGGGGCGACAATGAAGAGGAGGCATTTCAAACATTGAAGCTGAAATTGTGTAGTGCACCAATATTATCACTACCCGAAGGAAGCAAAGACTTTGTTGTGTATTGCGATGCATCCCTTAAAGGATTTGGAGCTGTGTTGATGCAATGAGAAAAGGTGACTGCGTACGCCTCTAGGCAACTTAGAAAGAATGAAGAAAATTATACGACCCATGACTTAGAATTAGGAGCGGTGGTTTTTGCTCTTCGACTGTGGAGACATTATTTGTACGACACTAAGTGTACGGTATACACCGATCACAAAAGCCTACAATATATTTAGGATCAGAAAGAGCTAAATATGAGACAGCATAGATGGATTGAACTTCTGAGTGATTATGATTGTGTTATCCGTTATCACCCAGGAAAAGCGAATGTTGTCACTGATGCGTTGAGCAGGAAGGATAGGGAACCGATTCGAGTGCGTGCTTTAGTGGTGACGGTACATAACAATTTACCCGAACAAATTCGAAATGCACAAGTTGAAGCGTGCAAGGAAGAAAATATTGGTGCCGAAGGATTTCGTGACGAAGGGGAGCCATTTGAAGTTAGATGTGATGGTACGAAATGTCTGAAGGGACGAGTATGGTTACCATTATTTGGAGGATTGAGAGGCCTAATCATGTTGGAATCTCATAAATCAAAATATTCCATTCATCCTGGATCGGATAAAATATACCATGATTTGAAGAAGTTATACTGGTGGTCGAATATGAAAGCGGACATTGCGACATATGTCAGTAAGTGCTTGACATGTGCTAAAGTCAAGGCTGAACACCAAAAGCCATCAGGATTACTTCAGCAGCTAGAAATTCCTGTTTAGAAATGGGAGAGAATAACAATGGATTTCATTTTAAAGCTTCAAAGAACATCATCTGGATATGACTCGATTTGGGTCATTGTTGACCGATTGACTAAATCTGCTCACTTTATTCCGATGAATGGGAAGTTTAAGATGGAGAGGCTTACTAGATTGTATTTGAAGGAGATTGTTGTAGGCACGGAGTGCCCATTTCGATTATTTCGGACCTAAACCCTCGTTTTGTATCCGGATTTTTAGAGATCCCTTCAAAAGTCATTGGGACAAATTTAGATATGAGCACTGCTTACCATCTTGAAACTGATGGTCAGAGTAAAAGAACGATACCGACAGTGGAAGATATGTTGCGTGCTTGCGTGATTGACTTTGGTAGTGACTGGGATAAGCACTTACCTTTGGCTAAATTCTCATACAATAATAGTTATCACACTAGTATTAAAGCCGCACCTTTCGGAGCTCTTTACGGAAGAAAATGTAGATCGCCTGTATGCCGGAGTGAGATTGGAGATGTCCAACTCACGGGACCGGAAATGATTCGTGAAACGACGGGAATGATTGTGCAAATCAAGAACCGATTATTGGCTACTCATAGTAGACAGAAAAGTTATGCGGATGTGAGACGTAAACCTTTGGAGTTCAAAGTGGGTGACAAGGTTATGCTGAAAGTATCACCGTGGAAAGGTGTTGTTCGATTTGGAAAACGTGGGAAATTAAGTCCCCGTTATATTGGATCATTCAAGATTTTATCAAGAGTAGGTCCGGAGGCATATAAACTGAAATTACCCCGAGAGCTTCAAGGAGTTCGCAATACATTCCATGTGTCGAATTTAAAGAAATGTTTATCAAATGAAGATCTTATCATTCCACTCGACGAAGTAAGGATCGACGAGAAGTTGCATTTCATCGAAGAACCCATTGAAATCATGGATAGAGAAGTGAAACAACTTAAGCAAAGTCGGATTCCTATAGTTAAAGTTCGATGGAACTCGAGCCGTGGACCGGAATATACTTGGGAACGGGAGGACCAGATGTGGAAGAAATACCCACATCTCTTTGATTTTAATAAGAAGCGGGCGACAAGATGAATTGATCTTCAGGGACGAAGATCCCTTTTTAGGGGGAAATGCTGTGACAATCCGTCAATTCCAGGTCGTTATTTTATTCTCGAGTATTAATTATAATTTTCAATTTTTTTGTTGAGATATGAACTCACGACTAACCGGGAAGAAATTAGGGCTTACACTTGTAATTTAAGTAACGTTTATGAAGAACCGGCGAATCCTACGTTAAGCATCGACGTTTATATTTTCAAAATGCCGTAGAAATATTTTTATTGCATTCGTTTTTATTTTTCGTGTCTTGTACTATTTTTACTTTTTACGAAAAACGACTATAAATCGTACCTTTTTAAATATCGGACTTTGAAAATACCCGCTGATAAACGTCAAACGCGTGTCGTAATAATATATAGTATATCCCGTCAGATAAGACAATTACTTTAGGAAAAATAATAGTCTATCTTCCGAGTGTCGTTTCCACGGCGAGAGATGAATTGAAATTCATGAGAATGTTTCGTTTGGTGCTTGAATGACAAATATTTTGGTTTTGGTTTTAAATTATTGTTATACTAAAAATTAAACTAATATTAATTCTAAGATTTAAAACTACAAGATTATACTAAAATTGATCTAAAAGATATAAATGACAAAAATGCTTAAAAAGATATAAATGACTAATATGCTTGCTAAGTGACGTGAAAAATTCCTTAAGTGTGAATTTAGGTTTATTAACGAATTATAATCCTTAGAAAAGATAATTTTCTCACAACGTTAGTTTATTTTGAAAACGATCTCTTAAAAAGAAAATAATTACTAGATGTGTAATTTGATTATTCTCCGGATTTTGCCCTTTAAACAATCAGCTTACAAATCTAAATAATCCGACAAATTATTAATCTCTAAAGCTTTTATTAATCCACACTTAATTTCCAATTCACAAATATCACTTAACAAGCACTAATAAAACTACTTGCTACTCATAATGATCAAATAAGCAAAGCAAAACATTTTATTCTAAAGCTATACTAATTAATTGATAAAGGATAAAAAATTAGACCGAATTGAAGAGCCGCAAATAAATAAATTCCACCCGATTTATTTAGCTAAAACAAATAATCAAATTCGGTCTAGCTAAATAAACCCTTAAGCTCCACGCCTCATGAGTAGACCGGAACCAAAATCACAAAATTCACAAACAAACTGTTATAACAAATCAGATTACCTAAACTACAAATTTGCAATAACTGTTTAAATAATCCACTAGGCCCAACAGAGATATTCGATGAACTAAAGTTAACCCAAACAATTGATTTACAAAATGTGGCCCAATAATGCAGCCTACACTTTCTAATGACATTCTAATGAATTAAACCAACCAAGGCCCAATGATGAACTCTTATAAACCAACGCAGCCCAAGGACAAATGAGAATAGGCAGAGACTAGATTTTTAGGATACATTCACAAATTAAAGAAATCATAAGCTTATATCAGATAAGCACTTTTGACTTTAACAAAATAAGCTAATAACTGAACCGAATAAGCAAACAACCAACTAAATCAGAAAAACACTCAAATAGAACCAAAGATCCGAATTGAACAACTCCATCTTCGTTAGAAGATCTTAAACCATAACAAATCTATTAACTAAATCTATCCTAAAAACCAAATAACAAATCGAACCAGATTACCTTGAAACTTTCTTCAATCTAACGAATCATTAACCCACAAACAAACATACGGAACAATACTTCGATAAATCAAACACATTCATTACAAATTAAACCAAAATCTGCATAAGAAGTTGAAAGACGAAACAAAAATATAAAAGTTGGCTATTTAATCCTATCTTACATACACTATTCTAACTAATCTACTCCTCATCGAAAACGAAAAAAAAACAAAAAGAAACAAAAAAAACTGGATCTCCGAATCTGCTGCTATCTAATCTTCAAAAAAAAAACTAAGAAAAACGAAAAGTGAAAGATAGATAAAAAAATAATCCCGTAGATAAGATGGGATCCTCCTTTTTATTACTCGTATCCTCCAAGCAGTTGTAGATGGGCTCATCATGAAATGGGCTTTTTCTTTTCTTTACTTGGTGGGTCGGATTTCAACTAGTCATGGGCTGAGTCCATTGGCTTGGGCTGGTCTTTATTGTTAATAATAATAATGGGTCGGTCCGACCCATATAAACGATGTCGGGCCGACTCATTAAGAAATGAAGGCACCGTCGAACTTGAATTTCCGTGCTCTTTCCAATGGCATGCTCGGAAAATATTAACGACTTTGTCTTGATCTTGATATTTAAGCACTCTTGATCGCGACGAACCCGTAATTACCCGTTTTTGCTCCGTTTTCAACCATTTTTACCTGCAAGACATAAAAATACCAAACAAACATATTTGCAAGATAATTAAGCATATTTTAGCATTTTTAGTCTGATTATTAGTGTTTTACGGGTTACAAAAGATGTGTATTTTAGCGCTCATCAAATTCCCCTACACTAAACCATTGCTGGTCCCACACGCAAAGTAAATAAAACAAACTCGGAAATAAATAATTTTATCCCTTTTTAACTTATAACCCCTCGCAATCAAACAAGAACAGAAAAGGTCCATTAAAAGGTTCAAAAAATATTTAATTTAGCAAGCACCCCCGTTTTACCCTTTTTTTAGATAATTTTTTAAATTTCATAATTTACAACTTACACTTATTCATGTGTGACATAATGTAATGCTTTCATTATTCATTGATAACATTTAGGATCATGGAACAAAAAGCACTTAAAGTGTCTAAAAAGATAAATTCATCGTTCCCGACTTTCACCTCTCCAAACCAAGCTTAAAAACAAGATCATTGCAAAATACAAGTTATGATGCTAACACTACTCATAAAAGCTAATTGTGTACTTACTTTTCCTCCCTTATTCCTAATTTCCTCTAAGGATTTTATTATTATTGGTGACAAATAAATTATGCCCTTATTAATATAAAGTAAACCCGGTTTAGACCACAATTAGTTTGAAATCCTTTCCTAAAGAGACGATATGGTGAGAATAAGGTCCACATTAAGATTCTAATCTCGCATGATTTAGAGGTTATCCTTTTTATTTCATCCGCAACAACTCAACTACGAGTCCAGAGACGGAGGCTTTATTTAGATAATCCTCAGAGTTGAAATTTGGCTTTATTCCTGTTATTATTGCAACATTATTAAACCTCAGTCCTTTAGAAGGCTACAACATCGGTTGTGAGCCGGCAAGATGCAGCAAACATATTTCGACCTCGATAATTTACTCGACCTTTTAGAAAGCTGCAACATCGGTTGTGAGCCGGCAAGATGCAGCAAACTTTTACCAGTCTCAGATTTATACATAAAAATTGTTGATTTAAGTTTAATCTCCAAAAATAGCACGTATATTAATCCGGTTAAGAGCTTATGGGAGAAAAGGCCACAAATTACATACATGAGCTCTTAAGATTTCCAACTAATCCTTGTTTAGCATCCAACTCATACTTAACTCTATCATTTTTCATTCTTCGCGAAAATTGCCGCGAATGCTTAGCCTAAAAGTTAAGGAATAAGCTAGAGCTCAACACGCTCGATCGGGTTAAAATTTATTCTTATTCAACCCGGCAGGAAAGTCAAATTGTGACAAAACAAAAAAAATTATTTTTGAAAATTTTAAATTTTTTTCATAATTTTTGTTTAAATTTTGGCGGGAAAACGGGGTACGTGAGAACAACGGGCAAAAGTAGATAAGATCATATCGAAGATATACTACCCCATACTAAAATTAAACATTGTCCTCAATGTTTCCTAGCCTAAGACTTAAAAACCCCATACTATAACTCAAAAAGTCGAATGCATAATCCAAGCGTGGAGAAAGTATCACAAAAATCTTAAGCCGTTTATCAAGTATGCTAAAAGATAAATGTTAGTCGATAATAATCTTAGGATATCGGATTTACCCAAACTAATGGAAAGCAAAGGCTAGGAAGCTCGAGTGGACCGGGACAAAACACCGAACACGAGAGTCTTCAGAAAATTTTTGGTTAATCCTGCAAACAATCACAAGTACAAACAACAAGAATCGGAAGAGTACAAGCCTCCTCACATCACAATAGAATTAAAAAAGAAGATAGAAGGATAAGCATGGGGTACCTCCCACGAAGCACTTTGTTTTTGGTAAACGAGTCAGACACCTTGATTCGATCCCCGAATTCATTCGTCCTTGGAGAAAGCAAATAGAAGAGAAAAATCTCAATCGGGCTTTCATTTATGTTTGGATAAACATTAAAGCACGTGAAAGTTCCATCCCGATGAGATGCCACAGACTCTAAGTGGAGATGTCAGGGTCAAAAATGGTGTCTTCACCCCCGGTAGAGAGAAGTAAAGGAGAAGCCTCAGGGTAAGTAAGATACGGGAGAAAAGTCTGAATGACAAATGTAAAGGAATCCTCAACTTCAACATTAATCTCACCTCCCCCTGGGTCAAAACATTTATCTTCATTTAGCTCATCAACATTGTTTATCACGGGCACACCAGGCTCAATGTCAAAGGTTAAACGCTCATATTTGGGAATGGGATCATCGTTAAGCAAGTTGTCAATAATATCCTCTTCCGAGTCAAAATCACTTTCAATATCTGTTGGTATCGAATCATCTGGTCTGGCAAATATATTGATCTCTTCCCTATTAGAATCACTATCCTCAATGAGGGTAGTAGATGTAGGAAGAGATTGGATAATTGTATGAAAATTTTTCGGCGACCGGGAAGATGAATTACTGCATAGCAACCACATTCGACTGGTATAATTCTCGTGCTCTCTAACAATTCTTAGAGGAATCGTGATGGATTCAACAGCGAACTCATGGTGAAGAGGATCACTTGTGGGAGAAAAAGTATCATGGTCTGATTCATTCTTAATGTGTTGTGGTTCATGCTCGAAAAATACTTCGGGAGAGAGATTATGGGTTGTATCATCACTAAGCAAACTCTCAAGATAGATTATGTCTCCTTCCGAGTCATAATAACCTTCCTTGATATATGTAGGAACTTCGATAGCTAGAAAAGCATCAATCTCATCATTATCGCCTCCTGGATCAAAACATTCAGCCTCATCAATTGGAGCATCGTACAAAATTCTTTTCTAATCATTCGTTTTACATTCCAAATCAAATAAATCATCATTCTCTTCGAAAGGTGGATCATCGATGAATCCCTCGAGAATGGAAGCAACGCTTTTCATAAGAGTAGACGGATCATGGTGAAGTAGAATCTCAATGTCGTCTCCTGGATCGAGACACTCATCCTTATTAGAATTAGAAAGAGGTGTGATTAGGAAAGTCGACTCATCAAGGTTGGAATCATAAGAATCCTTGCACTCGATGTCCTCTAACACTTCATCAAAAAGAGGGTTTATGTCACTAGAGTTGATATTGACATCAAATTCGAAAAAAGGGTTAGAGAAAGTCATGGAATCATCACATGGAACGTTGATGGAAAAGAAATCATCACACGAAGGTAAAACGTTCTTACTATCACTCCTGGATGTATCCTCAGATTCTCTTGGGATTGGGACAATTTCCTCAGCACTAAAAGTACTAAGGTGCTCGTCCCCCATTATGAGAGAATCCTTGGGCTCAATAGACGGTAAGGTGGATGTGATTGCAAAAACCGAAGAAACTTGAGGTGTTTTGTTTGAATGAAAAATGCTCTCCTTGCAAATAACTTTAAAATTCTTCAAACAAGGTGTGATACGAGTTTGGCGTTTAGCTGTCGACTCTGCGAGATTCTTCACTTCCTGCTTTTCCTTTTCATCGTTGTCATCTTTTGGTGGAGTTAAGCAAACTTCATCATCGCAAGTAAAATTGAAATGTCTCGAAGGCTCAGGAGTATGTGTAACTAATATTAGCCGCCTGCTTTCGTTGAATTACCATTTCACAAAATGATCGTACAATGTTGAAAATTTCATTATATGACTCCTCTAGCTTATCCCATCCATCGTGCACATCACTTATCCTTTGCTGATTAAGATCTTCTTGATGATTGATGGAATACTGCGGGGGTTGGTCAAAATCGGAATAGTTAGAATTATGCTCAAAGTGTTTTTGATTCATCGGTTGACATTGAAAACTTTCATGGGGACCCCCACAGTTTTCACAGCAAATATATTGTTGTGGAAAACTCGGTGAATTTTATGGATAATAATTATCACTAAAGTTTTGATTGTAGTACGGTTCCTGCTCATAGACAAGCGGTAACCGTGGCGGACAATCAAAACCATAGTGAGAATCGTTCCCACATAACTCACACGAGTATGTTAATACTGTCGGCTATGGAGGTTGTTGCATGAAATTCGGTGTTTCATTATAAGAATAAGGATTTGGGTCATAGACAAACTCATTTCCGGATCCTACACTGCTACAGCTCGGACAGTTTCCACCATTAAACGGACCTCCGCACCACGAGCAACCAAAATGGTTATACGAAGACATGTCAAAGAATTAAACTGATAAGAGGATAAAGAAGATAAGAATTAAATGAATAAGAGGATAGAGAAGATTATTTTTAAAAATAAAAATATTTTTGGATTTTTATATTTTTTTTAAGTACGAAAATAAACTTTCTGAAGAAAGGATCTTCAAGGCTCGAACACAAACAATCCCGTAAAAATCGCTACACCTCTCCCCGGCAGCGGCGCCATTTTGATAAACGTCAAACGCGTGTCGTAATAATATATAGTATATCCCGTCAGATAAGACAATTACTTTAGGAAAAATAATAGTCTATCTTCCGAGTGTCGTTTCCACGGCGAGAGATGAATTGAAATTCATGAGAATGTTTCGTTTGGTGCTTGAATGACAAATATTTTGGTTTTGGTTTTAAACTATTTTTATACTAAAAATTAAACTAATATTAATTCTAAGATTTAAAACTACAAGATTATACTAAAATTGATCTAAAAGATATAAATGACAAAAATGCTTAAAAAGATATAAATGACTAATATGCTTGCTAAGTGACGTGAAAAGTTCCTTAAGTGTGAATTTAGGTTTATTAACGAATTATAATCCTTAGAAAAGATAATTTTCTAAACGGCTTAGTTTATTTTGGAAAACTGTTCTCTTAAAAAGGATAATAATTACTTGATGTGTAATTTGATTATTTCTCCGGATTTGCCCTTTATTACATCAGATTACAAATCTATAATAATCCAGACAAATTAGTAATCTCTAATGCTTGTTTTTATACCCACTTAATTTCCATTCACAAATTTCACTTCAAACAAGCATAATAAAACTACTTGCTATCATAAGATCAAATAAGCAAAGCAAATCATTTTTTTTAAAGCTATACTAATTAATTGAATAAGGATAAAAATATTGGACTAACGAATGCAAGAGCGAAATTAAATGAATTCACTGACGATTTATTTTAGCTAAAACAATAATCAAATTCGGTCTAGATAAATAAACCGTATGGCTCCACGACCTCATGAGAGTAGAACGGATCCAAAATCCATAAATTTCACTAACAAACTGTTATAACAAATCAGATTACCTAAACTACAAATTTGCAATAACTGTTTAAATAATCCACTAGGCCCAACAGAGATATTCGATGAACTAAAGTTAACCCAAACAATTGATTTACAAAATGTGGCCCAATAATGCAACCTACACTTTCTAATGACATTCTAATGAATTAAACCAACCAAGGCCCAATGATGAACTCTTATAAACCAACGCAGCCCAAGGACAAATGAGAATAGGCAGAGACTAGATTTTTAGGATACATTCACAAATTAAAGAAATCATAAGCTTATATCAGATAAGCACTTTTGACTTTAACAAAATATGCTAATAACTGAACCGAATAAGCAAACAACCAACTAAATCAGAAAAACACTCAAATAGAACCAAAGATCCGAATTGAACAACTCCATCTTTGTTAGAAAATCTTAAACCATAACAAATCTATTAACTAAATCTATCCTAAAAACCAAATAACAAATCGAACCAGATTACCTTAAAACTTTCTTCAAATGCTAACGATCATTAAACCATTATAACAAACATACGAGAACAATACTTCGATAAAACTCAAACACATTCATTACACAATTAACCAAAAATTATGCTTAGAAGTTGAAGAACGCGAAACAAAATATTAAAAGTTGGCTTTTATCCTATCTTACATACACTATTCTAACTAATCTACTCCTCTCGGAAAACGAAAAAAAAACAAAAAGAAACAAAAAAAACTTAATCTCCGAATCTGATGCTATCTAATCTTCAAAAAAAAACTAAGAACGACGTAAAGTGAAAAGATAGATAAAAAATAATCCTTAGATAATATGATGGGATAAAACTTTTTATTACTCTGTATCTCAAAGCGTTGGTAGACGGGCGGGCTCTTCATGGAAATGGGGCTTTTTCTTTTTATTTTACTTGGTGGTCGGGTTTTCAACTAGTCATAGCGGTACTGAAGTCTATTGGCTTGGGCTGGTCTTTATTGTTAATAATAATAATGGGTCGGTCCGACCCATATAAACGATGTCGGGCTGACTCATTAAGAAATGAAGGCACCGTTTCAACTTGATATTTTTTTTTTTTTTTCTTGTGCTACTTTCCAATGGGCATTCTGGATAAGGGAAAATATTATACAAATTTGTCTTGATCTTGTTATTTAAGCACTCCTTGATCGCGACGGAAAAATAGTTAATTACCAGTTTTTGCTCAGTTTTTTTAACCATTTTACCGCAAGACATAAAAATTACACATAAAAAAACATATTTGCAAGATAATTAAGCATATTTTAGCATTTTTAGTCCGATTATTAGTGTTTTATGGGTTACAAAAGATGTGTATTTTAGCGCTCATCACCCGCCTTAACAATTAGTGGGACAAGTAGTAAACTACTTATCCCACTAATATCACCTTGCAAAGGGTGACAAAACCAAAGTGGGGAGGTGTCCACTTTGTGTTTAACCTTGCACCAAAGCTATACACTTGGCATCTCTCTCCTAAACCTATATAAACTAACTTTTGACCAATTTTTACACACACAAGTCGTTATACATCTAAATTTCTGCATTTGCTCTCTTCCTCTCTTGCCTTTGACGCCACACACACACCACAAACACCCATTTTATAAATTTTTGAAGATCAAAGATTAAGCACACTAGTGAATATGACTACCTAGTGTAATCCTTTCATTGTTTGGGGATGGATTTTAAGAGTTTTAAAGAAGGTTTTTATACAAGTTGGGGCTGAGATTACACAAGTTTTTATAAAGCTCATTGGGTAAAGAAAATGGTGATCTAAAATAATTTGGGTGAAGATCAAAGTTGGAGTAGAAGGGTTATATTGTTTTTTTTGATCAATTGATCATTCTCATCATTTATTTTGGATAAAACTCTACTTGTTTTCATTATTAATTGCTAATTTTGATTTTCCATATTCTGTATATGTAATTGTAAGTATATTGATGATCAAAAGGTGAAATTGTCCATGCATGCATAGATCTAGGTTTTTAAAAATGGCTTAATCCACTATTGAAACTAGCTAGAAAATCACTAAAAATTATAGGATGATGTTAACAGTAAGTCATGGATTTTTTGAGTAACTCTTGAGGAGTGGATTTGAACTACTCTAAGGATGTTAGACAAATGTCTTGGTGATACGTGTAGCAAATTGGATTCCCCAATTGAATTGTTAAAAAATTGAGTAAGTTATGGTTACAATACACTAAAAACTAGTGGATCTGACCTTGCTGTACAGATGACACAAAAAGTTCATACTGACGTGCTGAGTTGGATAAAAAGTTAAAATATGAGACTAGATAAAGTAAGTAGGTTTTCGAACCAGTTGGATAGTCAACCTATTCATTATGGTTTGGTAAATGGATCAATAATGGTAAAAAGTGAGATTTCAGGTCGATCTTGTAAACTTGAACTTTATGTATAAAAGTGGGGACATATGTATATGTCATGACTAAAAGATGTATTTTGTTATACTAAAAGGATTTTTAAATCTGTAAAGTGGAACTTAAATATGAAGGTCAAGCATATAAATATATAAAATTATACATTTAACGGTTTTTAAATTCAGACTATTTTCGTAAACATAAATGTATATAATATTTATATATACCCAGATACTTTGATATGTAAAGCAATTTTTGTAACTAAAACCCAAGGTGGTAGGACCCACTTCTTGGGAGTTTTTAAAAGTTAACTTACTGATAATAAACATGTCCCGACCTCGAGAACCCAAAAACTTATAATAAGACTCGTTTACAAGCTTGAATAGTAATTGGGCCACTAGGCCCAATGTATTAAAAAAGACATATTGGACTTGGCTTTAAGCCCAACCCACTTGGGCTTAATTAATGAGCTAAGACCTGGTCTTGGGTTAATAATATCAATCTAATAACTTAATGGGCTTGCTTATTGGGCCTATTAGGCTTTTTGGACTAATTTAGACAATACTAGTAAAAATGGCAAATAAAAATGAGTTAAAAACCTAGAAAACTCTAAATGTGAAATAAATATGTTGCAAGAGTATGATCATCATATAAACTACATGTATACATATACTTATTTATTTATGAGTTTTCATTAAATTTTATCGACTAGAAACCTAAGACCCGTTACAATTTGTATAGGTCTCGGTTGATCGACGCGCTTACACCCGAAGTTCTTATCTATTGATATTCTCATCCGACATCACTAAGTGAGTTCATAGCCTCGCATTTTTACACTTTAATTGTTTTATAAACCTGCGAGGGAGATATCCCATGCTTGTTTTTAAAATCAGAAACACAAGGGAGATTGTATGCTAGTAGCCTTGATTATTATAAGTTAGATTAACTCGCTAGATAAAGTCCCGCGGAAATCATGAATTGTTAATTGCCAGGTAATGGCATACGCTTATACATGGAATAGTACTATTTGGAGGTTGCCACCTCCATTGTGACGAAATAGCTATCGTATCGTGTCGGGAGAGATTACTACCTTCAATCCGTGACGACTAGCTATCGTCTCGTATCGGGAAAATGACACAACGGATGCGTTGTAGAGAGAATAAGATACACTTATAGCGAGGGTGTATAGTGGGCATTTTTATGAAATGGTAACGTTCGATTCATGAGGCTTATAATAATCCCCCTATAACGTTGTCTGATCCACATCGTTATATCCTGAAAATTTTGAGAAATGATACTTGTGTTCGGAAGAATTTTATTGGTTATAAATATAAACTCTATGGATTCCACTCAACATTATTGTTGACGTTTTAGCATGTTTTATCTCAGGTCCTTGAAGGTAATTCGGCGATGGAGATTTTGGTTAACGCTTATGGAAAACCAAATATTTTGAAGGCCCATTAAATAAAAGTCATTCGAAGAATATTTCAAAAATGTTGTATGAATTATGAACAATTTAGGACCTATGATGTAAACTTTTATTTCGAATGAATGTGTTTAAAGCGTCTCCTTTCGAGTCGTTTTCTATGCTTGAGTTATTGTATTAACACGTAGCACCCCAAATGAACCTTCCGCTGATATATGAAAATGGGGGTGTTACAGATTGGTATCAAAAGCTTAAGTTATAGAGAACAAAAGATTTTCAAAAAGAAAAATGAACGAAAGAACATTAATATAATTATACTTATAACCTTCACGCTTTAAACAAACCGTCACATCGGTATGCGAGCCGACCATGATCCAGTTGTCTTATTTCGGCTTTGGAAATCCTCGACCTTTTTTAAGGCTGCAACATCGGTTGTGAGCCGGCAAGATGCAGCAAACTTTTATCAGTCTCAGATTATTATTCTTACTATGGGTCTTCTTTTGAAGACTACCACATCGGTTGCGAGCCGGCAAGAGGCAGTAAGCTTTTATTAGAGCACAGTTTTTATTATTATTATTATTACCTTATTTTTTTATATTACCACGATATATAGAGAAAATTTATTTTAAAAAAATTTAAGTTTAAATTTGAACTAAGACTAAAAAGTCTAAAAATGTTGATTTAAAAAGAACTTTTAAGTGATAAAACCACTAACTTGTCTAATTTCCGAAAAGAGCACATATTATTAGTCCAGTTAGAAGCTTTGGGGAGGAAAAGTCACAAATTACACTTATGAGCTCTTAAGATTTCCAACTAATCCTTGTTTAGCATCTAACTCGTAATTAACTCTATCATTTCTCGTTCTTTGCAAATTTAAAATCTCTAATAAAAAGATCCGCGAATGCCTAGTCAAATAAACTAGCTTAGCCAAGTGTATAAAGGTTAAGGGAAAAAGCTAAGAGCTCACCACGCTCGATCGAGTCAACATTTATTCTTATTCTACCAAGCAGGAAAGTCAAACATTGTGACAAAACACTTATTTTATTTTTGAAAATTTTTAAATTTGTTCATTTTTTTGGTATTTTGGTGGTAAAAACGGGATTACGTGAAAACAACGACTGCAGGCATAATCAAATCGATAGATCCCCCCATACTAGAACTGAACGTTTTCCTTAATGTTTTAGGAAAGGTCTCTACGTAAATCTAAAGCCGTTTATTAAGTATGATCAAAGATAAACGTTAGTCATAAGATTTAGGATATTGGATTCCCATAATCATGCTAAGGATTGAAGCTCGAGTAAACGAAGGACAACACCACGAGCATGACAGTCTTCATAATCAGGGGCAATCCTGGAGATACAACACAAACCACGAGAAAAGAAGAGGCGAACCTCCTCGCGTCACACTTATTCATTACTACTATTATAATTATA
The DNA here is from genome assembly GCA_026074375.1 of Tanacetum coccineum. Taxonomy (NCBI): domain Eukaryota; kingdom Viridiplantae; phylum Streptophyta; class Magnoliopsida; order Asterales; family Asteraceae; genus Tanacetum; species Tanacetum coccineum. The sequence continues at coordinate 15,156 of BQNB010079458.1, read as the reverse complement.
TTAGGATAAGCATGGGTTGCCACCCACGAAGCGCTTATTTATTAATGAGTCACTAAGCTTGACTCATCCCTGAATTTAGTGGTCCATGGGGAAAGTTTGGAGATCCGGGACAACCATAGGTGGTATGTCTCCTCCAAAGTAATGCTTGAGTCTATGACCGTTCACCTTAAAGTTTGGCTCGTCGGTTTGAGATAACTCGACGGTACCATAAGGGAAAACTTGAGCAATGGTGAATGGTCTGGTCCAACGGGTCTTGAGCTTACCCGAGAAAATCTTTAATCGAGAATTGAAGAGAAGAACTCGATCACTATAGAAACATGTAATCTTATGATCAAACCAAGAACAAGAGTGAGATGTGGGTTGTGATGTTAGAGAGAGAATGGATGGAAAATGGATGAAGTTTATTAAGATGGAAAATGAAATATGGAACAACCAACCCCTCTCCAAGGCTAGGAGAGGGCTTATATAGTTACATCATGGCCGGCCCATGGGCTATGATGGGCTTCCCATGGGCCTTGGGCCGGATTAGCTTCTATACTTAACGTGACACAATCTACGAGCTAAGACCTATTACAACTTGGAAGTGACCGACACTTTTTGTGTTTCCAACAATCTCCCCCTAAGGGAGGTCACTCCATTTTACAAACATTTAAGCCTAGCATATAATGCTTTGTCTTTAGTTTTTAGCTCGTCCTTTTGACATTCTCTTGTGAGTATGTAGTAGTGATCATTGATTTTTGGATTGAGCTTGTTCCTTGAACTTGTATTTGACATTGTGATCTTGAGCATCTTGAGATCATCAACCAAGCACAATCTCTTCGCCATCTTGAAACTTTGCCATCTTGTGGATTTGTGATTTCTGAACCAACATGCTCATACCTTTCTTGAATGGTTGTCTTGAAAAACTTTAATGCTACGTCTTTCTTGAGATTCGTTAACTATAATACTTCGTCACTTTGAGAAAGACGTTCGTTATCAGAGTAGCAGAAGTCTTGAAATATGTATTTAAGCCTTTCATGAAGTCCTTATGTTTGTCTATCGGGTATGAGCATGTGGCTATGGATCTTGTGAGTCAGCTGGAATCAGGAACCTCCACCACCATCTTTAAATAGCCTGCATAAAAACAGTTAGCAATAAAGCGGGGGGACGAATATGGCTTTGTCATTCGCCCAGGTTTGGTTGGAGTAACCTTCAAATCCGTGAGGATCGACCTGTGATCAGATAGATTCAATTTAAGAAGAATCTTCTTGACAGGATTTCCAGCTGTAGTATTGAATCTTTCTAACACATAAGTATTAGATTCATCGTACTCAGCATGTTCTCATTATCGAAACGTCTCAAAGCAGACAGCACGATAAGAGTGAACCAGTGAGTTACTATCTCACCGATTGATATAGAAAATCGATTTGAAAATCAATCAATGTGTCACTTGCTAAAGTGGTTTTGTGACACATCGAGAGTTTTAAGCATTTCAAAATTCTTTAACCGTTGATCCATAACCTGGAACAAGTTTGATTCATAAAGAATCGCACCATTGTTGCTTTCTAGTTGTCACAAGCTTGATTCATAAGAATCGCACAAGTCACCTACCATGAGCTTGTTTGATGTTGGCTCAAGCAGGATTTCCATCTTCATTGTGAATACCTAAGTATCACTTGGATGTTCTGGCAAAATCACAAAGATCTTGTGTAGGGCTCTAATGATATTACTTGATATTCACATTGTGTGAGATAACAAGCTAAATTATGACAAGTGTCCTAATGAGATTAATGGATGATCTCTTTTGGCTCTAGACTCAATAGTGCACTTTTAATTTTAGTGATCGGAGGCTGGAGCTGAGTGCCACCTTTTCAATATCAACTAACTCGGAGTGAGAAAGTCAATAGAAATGAGTGTATCTCCGTGAGTTTTGAAACAAAGTCTTTCCGACTTTGAGTGGCTGGGAGGGGTTTGTGCATAGCGTCACTGGGTCCATGACTGTCTTCAATGTCAGACAACACCTAAGTGTTTCTGACAGCATATGTATTGACCCGGTTTCTGCCTAAGTGTATGGAGGGCTTCTTTCTTTTCACCCTTTATCCTTACATTTCTTTTTCATTCTTCAACCCCTTCAATGCTTACCGAGACTTCATAACTAACACCTTGTTGGGTTTGTTCCAGTGTTAGCTCCATCTCAGTCGGCATTATTCCCTATCTCGTCGGCATTTTAATCTTTAAATTTTTTTTATTCCGATTCTTACTTTTTATCCTTATTAATCATACCTAGGACTTATTCACTAAATAATGGATATCCTGGTAGGATCCCTCCAGGTGTCTGGTGGATCATAGGATTTGAATACCTATACCTAACCACCTTATAACTCCATAATATTAAGTACATGTTTCGGTTTTTAGGGTATTCCATCAACTTAATTATAACCAACAATCATTGAAAAAATTCATTCAAAGTGTTTAATATAAATATCAAAAAGGTTACACTTAGACATGTTTTTAAGTCATCACTAATGCTCCCCTTAACATGTGCTTGTAATCGTAGTACATGCTATGTGCTGGAGTGCATCGAGTCCATTTTTATTGATTACTTCTGTCATTTTTCATTAAGTCTTGTTAATCACATTTTCTCCCTTATCCAAATTTAATCCATTGATATTTTGGATTATCAATTGATTAAACATTCAGGGAGAAAAATGATGTATTCTAGCAGAATGAACATTATTATTGCTCCCCCTTAACTATTGACGGGTTTTATAGATAGTGCTGCGAGTACAATAATTTTGAAATGTTTTGAATTTAATAGTAAATTCTTGAAGATTTTACTCGTAGCACTCCTTACTTATCACCATAAAGGTCTACACTAATTCAATCACAAATTATTATGTACGAGGTTTGACTGATTGATGAGAACATTCATATGTAGATCATTTGGTTCTTTTGTCACTGTCGTATGTCTCCTTCGTACAATTCTTCCAACCAACGAACTTTCTATGCTCTCATTACCTTCTTTCTTTCAAGATGTTTGTTAATTGATCTTTCTCTGGTCCAAGCCTCTTCGGCATGGCTTCCAACTTTTCTCCAAGTTTCGAAAGTTTTGTCTTCAAACTTTGAGTATGTAAAACAGATTCTAGATTACATATTGTAACTTGAGCTCGTGACGGTTAGGTGATGTCTGTGTTGATGGTTGTCTTAGCTTCCCTAAAACTACAATCCTCTCTTGAGTATAGATTCAAACTTTCTTGCAAGAGCATCAAGCAGTCTTGATGTATAAAAACCAGATATTCGAGTACACAATTAAACCTTTTATGGAACTTGATACCGCAACACCATAAAGTCAATTAAGTCCTGGATGGAGAGATTTCTCTTTTTAGGATAGTTGATGATATAAATTGTTAACACCAAGTCAACTAAGTCGGATATCACGATTATTCCTTTAAGTAGTCGATATGGAAACACCTAAAAAAAGTCAATTAAGTACTAAATGTACTCATTTCTTTATGCATGAATACAAAATGACTAACTTAAGGAAAATCATACCTTTGTGTACTCTTTTAATCAAATATTTCTACTTTTTTTAGAATAGCTTAGTGATTTGATCGCTTAGGGGGTATGCATCTATTCTGGTATCAGCCAATGTATTATTTTATTACGCTTAATCTAATTATACTCCTACACATTCCCCTTGGGGACTAATGATGTGCTGCTAATGACGAGATGTTCTTCCACCATTGTGATTGAAATAGGCCACCCGAAAAGATTCTAAAAAGCACTAAATCAAAAGAAGACTAACTCAAAGACAAAGAAAAGTTAACCTCAAAAGACAGGAAGGACACTATCAAAGGTATACATATACTACCTGCCCCCTTGCTAGTTTCGACACGTAGGATAATCAGCAAAACATTATACGATTACAAATTCGAGATCGTGATTGAAGAATTAATAGTTAAATTCTAATCTGTGAGAATCAATTTCAAGGCATTTAAAACTATGAAAGTATTTCCAAGCATCCTTAGTCTTTTACAATCTATGAGGTGTTTGGCAATAAAAAATTTTGGGGTATTTTCTTCTGTAGTTTAAAAGCATGAATTCATAAGTCTCAAATTGAAAATAACTCCAATAAAAGATTTATACAATGGACATCTATAAGCTCTTGTAGTTAATATAAAATTAACTACCTTGATATTATTATCCGTCTTTATTCTAACTTTATCCGTTTTAATTCCTATGGACTTATTTTTGAGAGACTGTTTATAAAAGATATTGGAGAAATTTTCTCCCCCTTAAATAAAGACCCGTTTTCTAATTTAAAGAGATGTTGTCATTGTTTGAGTGGTCAAATTGTCTTTGAAAAATCTTTTTGTGATTACTGAAAACACTGATTCATTATGAAGATAACTTTTTACAACAAAAAATAAAGATTTCTTTTATTTTGACACATAATCGCATGATAGTTCACTTAATGGAAACATAGAAAGCACGGGTTGTGATGCAAAGTAATCACAAGCCTTTGCATGGTCATAGAGTAGACCATGCCCGAGAATAAATTTCCGTTGTTAGGAACAACTGTCTTTTAGACGACATGTTTTCCTCAAGGTGAAAAGCGGGTTACTATCATGACATTAATAGCAAGCCATGGCATGTTTTGATAACATTAGAAAAACTTTCTGCTCGATCTTTCAGTTTACAGGCTCGTGTCTATTGTTGAATGGACATTTCTAAGACCGTAAATGTTCTCGATTTTCAGAAGGAACATACCATTTTTGAAAACTTCTTTTGAATTTTTCACATTTTAATTTTTTTGGTTTCGGTTTTTTATAAATAACATTTTTTGGTTTTTTTGAGTTATGTTATTTACATTGATAAATAAGGATATTCAAATAGGTACCACACTATTCGTCAACGTCATCTGCCAACTTTTTCAGAGTCTCGGCACATAAACTTCGCATACCCCGCTTGTTGATTATAATTCAAGTCTTTCTCGGCCAAGTGCTTAGTGGATGATGTACGCCTATTGATAATCCGTATTGACAAAGTATAGTTCGATACACATTTTCAACATGCTCCTTGTTGAAGTGAAATTGTTGGTCTTATATGGCTTGGATTCTAGAATGTTGAAAGTTTTGTTGACTAGTATAAGGCAATAGCACTTTTGTTATCACAGTACTATTGGTATATCTTTATTGAATACATAGCCATAGTCGGTGAGGTGTGATTCATCCAAAGGACTTGAGACAACAACCGGACCCCCCCAAAGCAATATATTCAGGCTTCCGTACGGATATCGCGAGTTTTCTGTTCCTTTTTGTACGACCAGCTCACAAGTCTATACACCCATAAGTTGTATTACTACAAGATGTGCTTACGGCTATCAGTGTATCTTGCCAACCAGCTTGATCTGCATCTGCAATTGTGTTTGGTAAAGGAAGAATCCTTCAGATTACCAAGACCCCGATGTTCGGTTCTTTTTAGATACGAAAAGATCCTTTTACGCATTTAAGTGCTTTTTGGTAGGCCGAGCCTGTAGGGCACAACATTGCATATAGCAAATTATAGGTCAGGTCTATGGCTGGTAAGATAAAGGAGGGTGCCAATCATACAACGATAGTTGACGGATCTACGATTTCCCTTCTTTGTCTCATCACAATAAAAAATCATAAAAATAGAGCGGCATTTTTTTATTTTTTTACTTTTTGTTATATTTTTTTTTTTTTTTTTTTTTTTTCTACATTTTATTTTTTTTTTTTTTTTTTTTTTTTTTTTTATTTTTTTTATTTTACTTTGTTATTGTTTATTACTTTTTTTTCGACAAACACTCCTTATATTTTTTATGTTTGGATTTCTCCACATGGGAGTATCCTCTTGGTCACAAGGAATTCAAACCATATTTCTTTAGTGATTCTAGAGATTATTAGTTTGGTTTATGAAAGATTTCCTTTGGGAATTTGAGAATTGGTTAGTCCTAAGAAAAATGAGATTATACCACATCGATATCTTGTATTTTGACACATGATTTTAGAAAAATAGATCACAATGTTCAAGAGAGTAGATGCATAAAAGATAATGTCATCTGAATTATTTGTACTGTTGTAGGTCCTTTGCCTTCTTTACGGATGAACAGGAAGTAGCATCCATTGAGCCTTTTGAGAAGTCATTGGATAGCAGGAATGAAGACAACTTATTATTACAGGCGTTGGAGCTTGTTTCAAACCCATAAAGAGCTTTCTTGAGCTCTGTACACGTAGGTAGGTATTATCTGGATCCACAATTACGTCTGTTGGCTACTAACCTCTTCCCGTAGATTACCATTCAGAATAACATCATGTTCTTCACATCAATTTGATAGGACGACCATGTCATATGCGCAACAATGCTATGAAAAAATTCGTATAGCTTAGTCTTGGCACCGGAGCGAAGGAATCTTCAATCTGATTCCTGAGTTCTTTATGTTACACGAGCAACCAAACGAGCACTTGTTTTTTGAATAATCCTAAATAATCAAGGCTTAAACCTTATAGACCACTAAGAGTGTTGACGAATGCTTTATCAGGAGGAGGAACAAGTTCCCAAACTTCAAGGATGTCATATTCATGATGTTCCTCTGGCATAGCTTCAATCCAACATGCTTGGTTAATACATCTTTGTTTTATTAGGTTTCGATTAAGTGAGAAAGGCATCATGTAGCGAATCATAGCCTTGTTATGGTGTTGTATATTGTGATATGTGGGGAAACTGTGTCTGTCTGAAGATTTCCGATTATATTCTCAAGTGGATGATCCTTAGTCCATTTGCTATTGTGTTCAGAAACTTGGTGATCGGGAGGCACAATTGTATGAATAACATCCGATGATGAGGATTGATCAGAAGCAACTTCTAGAATTGGAATACCAAAGTACGGATCATTACCCATATGTGCGACTTCAATATCATGATTATCTTCTTCAACATTATGAGAAATGATAGGAGTTTGAGTTTCTTGTGTTGTATGAGAGTTACTTGGTGATGGTGCATCTTGATCAACTGTAGTTGAGGAAGGTGTGCCAGTTGATACAGCATGTTCAGGTGCAACTACTTCAGGAATAAGAGCAATGACTTCTGGTGCTTGTAAATCAACATAAGGTGGGGGATTAAGTGATCTCATCAAACGTTGTTGATATAACAAATCCTAGTCAGATCTCGAAGAGTTCCCTGGTACAAAATGGTGTTGAAGAAGGAGGGTTTGGCACGAGTCCTGAACTGATTGTTACAGGAGTCATATCATGAAGAGCGGGTCCTGAACTGCTGTGTTCAGAAGCCATCGCGGTCAGCTCATCAAAGTCAACATGAATGGTTTCAATTATTCGTCTGGTACGTCTGTTGTAAATCCAGAATGCTTTCTTCGTGGGTGCATAGCCAATGAAAATACCAATGTCAGCCTTCGGTTGTAACTTACCCAAATTCTCGCTATCATTCGTTGGGTAGCAGAGTGCACCAACACATGAGATACGATGATAGGAGGTTGTCGTGTAAAAGCTCGTTATGGTGTTTTACCGTGACGACGAGTATCATGGAACTTATTTTGGTATAACAGGCTGTGGCAACCGTTCGGCCCATAGAATAAAGGGAGTTTTGCATAATTAACATAGTGCGGGCTGTTTAATTAGCGTACGATTTCGTCTTTCAAACACACTTTTGCTGTGGAGAGGTGCAAATGATGTTTCATGAGAGGTGCACAACCTTCTCATATATTCTCACAATGTCTGATTAACAAACCCTGTTCATTATTGTTTTCTGATGTGGTCGGACGGTTTCCTTAAGCCGTACTTGGATTCATCTTCAAAAAAGTTGATAATAAAAATAGGTGCTTATTTTTTGATCGCAAACATTTTACCCTATATAAATTCGACGATGATTACGTCAATCGACAATAACTGAGGATGTACTTTCCTTTCCATTGACACTTGCGACCACGAATTGGCCCACAAGATCCATATGAAATAGATAGAGTTTTTCTTGATTGGTGTCCTCAGATTTGGGTTTGTAGGGTTTCTTGACTTTGCCTAATGCACTATGCAAGAACATAAGTGATCTTTTTCAAACTTGAGCTTAAGGGAGACTGGACATATCCATGTCTTGCAAGATTGATTAATGCACCAAATTCAAGTGAGATTGTCGGACGATGCCATTAACTAAGACCCCCCTTGGTTTTAGAAGCTTTTGTCAATAGACAAATGGGAGAGGACGCGATTATTTCCCAAGTGAGGTGTTATAGAAGATTATCCCCTCGAGATCCCGTCAATAAATCAACACCTTCTAGATTGCGAATGATGCATGTGTGTTGACGAAAGGCACTTCGAGATTGGAATCACAGGAATGTATCCCATAGAAAATAGATATGCCCAAGTCTTCAACGTAAATAATAAACCCCTGATTTAGTTAACATTCCCAATATGATTGTCTTATAACACATTATCATTTGCAACTTGATCAATTTTGATTTGACTGTACCCAAGAAAGAATTTTACTGAGAAATTGGGAGCTAAGAGCGATCTCTCCAGCCGGTCATGTGCTATCGAGCAACCAGAGTCTAATACTAGAGGACGGATTTAGACAACCTGCCATTCATTAAGAGAAGTAGATGGAAACATTGTTTTGTTGATGGTCCCTATGGATTTACTGGGATCCTGTTTGTTAGCAGATATAGGTTTTTATAACCCTTAGTTTGCATAACGGAATCTCTTGTATTCTGTTCTTCCTAGGTTTCATTGCAGTATACCAAATTATCACAGGTTTGGGTGAATTCAGATTCTAGAACTATTGGTCTTCCTAGAAGGATTCATTACTAGTGGTAATCTAGTTAAAGGGCACGCATTCTCTATTATAGTGATGGTCCGACGGATAGGTCTCCAAAAAATATATTCATTTATTAGTAAAACACTTTTCCTGTTGGTTCCAAATCTCTTTCTTAGATTTTTTTTTTCTCTTCTTAGGTTTTGCACAAAAATTTCACATCATTCATGAATTAGAAACACATAATTTTATCAAAAGAAATGCAATCTTCACGTTAAACAAAACATAATCTGATTATCATGTTTCTTGGAATTCTGCACAGACCAGATCTTAACTTTAACAGTACCATTCCTTTTATTAAACTAGATTTAACCGTATCCTTGAGTGAGCTTCAACTTTATTCTACAAAATTATACTTGGTGTTTGCAGAATTTATAATTCCTTGTTATTGCCTTGAAGGCTGTGATCCCGGTAGCATTAGCTTAGTAATTCTTAACTCCTGTTGAATGCAACAAATGTTTGTAGAAAACTATGTTTGAGTCGATCTTATTTTTTTGTTTTCTATGGAAGTGAGAGTGATTTCGGCCAAACTAACTTTCTTGTCCTTTTTCCTCGGTACATTGTGACAATTGCAATAATTGAGGGATCAAAATTGTTGATGTAGGGCAAGTCTACTTATGTTTGACAAGCAATTCTGAATGACTTTGGTATATATACCTATAAGCGCAGGCTCTATAGTGTATCTGAGGATAATCTGCTTTTATATGTTTGACTATTATCCCTAAGGACAAAGATTTCTTCCTGAGGGGTGCTTAATGTTAGGAGGATCGTGAGCGTCCTTTTATTTCTAACAATTGGGCTGTGATTGGTTCCACAATTATCTAGACACATTTGGATCAACAGAGTGTGTCTCAATGCTCTTATTAACGCTTTTCCTTTTAAAAGTTCCTTAATCTCATTTTTTAGGGTATCTAGTATGAACAAACTTGTCTGAAGTTTTGCATTTAAATAGAAATTTCCCTAGGCATTATATGACTTGTTTGAATTAACGCATCACATGGTTACTTTTGAGTTGAACTCGTTTTGGTTTAATCGAGTCATAAAGTTGCTTATAAGTCTGTCTAATGGCTCATTCTCAGCAAACAAGTTTTTGTAACTCCATGTTACAATTCAATTGTTATGAGTACTCAATTTCATCCATGCCATTTTGACTTTACTATCATCCACATTTCCTCTTAAGGACTTAATTTGCTCTTTCAACTTGACAATGACTGTGTCTTTCTCTTGAGACTGAGCTCTCAATTCACTTAATTCAAACAACTGAGTAAAACTTGGAGCATTTTGATCTAAAACAAACACAATGTTTGTCTGTTGAAAATTTCTTGTTTAAGGTGAGAATAGCTTCAATGTGATGCATATGTTTTTTCAAGAGTTGTTAAAAATCTTACAAAAAGTTTATCGTTAAGTTTCGTATCAACAAAATTCTTTTTGTTGAGAAGCTCAGTCTTGAGTTCGAGACACTTTTGACATTCATTCAAGTTTCACAACCATCATTCACAGACCAATTCACAACAGTTTGTACATATTCATGATCAATGGCTTTGTGCCATGACGTAGTTCATTTTTTACTTAAAACTTGATTCTTTTTAACTTCGAAGTTTATGGACTCCAAAGCGATGTTGTGCGACAGCCTGTTCAATTTGATAAAAGAATTTTTGGAATCGCAAATTTCATCAAACCATAGTATTGATTAAAGTTATGAAGATATCTTTTAATCTCTTTTATAAAACGGAATAAATTCATCTCGAAAACAAGCCTTTGTATGTTTCAACCCACCCAGTGCCTCATGTGATAGCTGTGGCAGCGGTTCTTTCTTTTGACAACCTGTTCAAAGCTTAGTATGATGGCGGTTTAAGCTCTTTCATGATAGTATTCACCATACCAATTTAGGAAGTTCTTTTGGAACTCAACTTTGTGTTGTGGTAAGAAGGAGATGGGTCTAAAAGTTGGGACTGAAGTCGCTTTCCATATAGGCATGTTCACTATATAAATCAGATTGTTGAACAAATCGTTTGTTCGTAATCGTTATTAAGAATAGCTTAATTAATGGGTTTAGTGTTTAACTTTATGTTTTACAACATTTGGGATCTTGTTCTTTCAAAAGCAATTTTTTTGAACAGACTCTATCACAAGCATTTAATGTTCATCAGAATCAGGAAATCCACAATAGCATCCATTTTAAGAATGACATTTCCGTCATTACGAGTTTTGCTTTGACTCCGATCTTTATTCAATAGAAGGTTTTTCAAAAACCAGACAGCTTCGTGAATCGTTTCAGGAGATGATCTTAACAAATTTTGGATTTAGTCATCATATGAACAGTTTGGCAGGAGTAAATCTTTTGAAAATGATTATTACAAGTTGCTTTAATTTTCTTTTCTAAAGAATTTCTCTATCAATATTTTCTGTGTCTTCCATTTTTAACTCATTTTTTGAGTTCAGAAAACTGTTTTCATTAAAGAATCATTTTCTTGCACTTGTTCAGAAAGAGTTTGCTTAAGACGTTCAATCTCGGCATACTGTTCATTGATCTAAAAAAACTATTTTCAACATTTTGCCTTTCTTTCAAATCTTTAACCTCTTCTTTATATCTATCAAGGTCGGTAGTCAAAGCTTTATTGGCACTTTTATATTCCAGATTAACATTGGTGCAGTTCATCACTTGGGTATTTAATTGTTCAAACATAGATAATATCAGGACATCTTGTTAAGTAGAAGAGTTAGAAGTCCTGGCAGTTTCCTGTTGTGTTCACATAAGATACTGGATTAAGGAATGATATTGCTATAACTGGTATTTAAGAATCTGTATGATTCAATAATTAGAATGTTAAGAAGACGTCATTTATCTGATCACTTTGATTGATTAAATCATAGGATAGGATTATCCGGATTGTGTTACCTCCAGTGAGTCATCTGAGCCATTCTGAGAATGGTTCGCCATTAGAGCAATCTTGGCTGAGTTTTTTTATGTTCATTCACAATCAGATAGTCATAGGCATCCAGATCATCGGCTTGATAAGCAGCATTATGGGTAATGACAGTCTGAGAGGTTTGGAGTGTCAGAAGTCCTGGATTGCAAAAAAATGTTATTTCTTCCTCTGTTAAAAACTTGACCACTTGTTGAGGCTTAACCAGCAACACTTTTCATCACTTGAACCACATTTTTCATCCCTTTTTCTCTTAGGCTTAGTATACGCTTGGCAATATGACCCTCCCCTTTGCATAACTTGTAACAGATGACAGTCGTTGTTTCCCTTATGTTGCTTCCACTTGCTCAGGTGTGTATTTTTTCTCGTTGTTTCTAGCAGCATAAAGTAGTTTTGTATCCTTGAATGGTTGCATAGTTACTTTCCATCATGATGGTTGTGTTGATAAGGGTTTTGATGAAGTCCTTTGTGATTATTGGTATGTAGGAATACCGGGATATGTGAAAAAAGCAGTTAGAATGAATCTATGTGATTGATTGCAGCAATTGGATATCCCTTTTCTGGAACACTGGGAACAATTAGACGGAGTCTGGTTCAAAAAATTCAGATTGTGTTGGTGGTAAGTTGTGGGAGCATATTTCAATTGTGGGAATGGTATGATTGGGACGTATAAAACGTTGTGGTGAACGAGGAATTGGTATTCATTTTGATGGATAGTGATTGAAGAGGTGTTGATTTACTGGTTGTGAATTGTTAGTTTGATAAGGTGTCACAAACTGTGAAGACTTATATGGTGAAACATGATGTTGTGGTTGAGAGTTACGGGTGAGTGTGTAGATGAGATTGATAAGCTGGCTGAGTTAATTGGTGAGATGCAACTTAAAGCACGAGGATCGGAGTTACGTTCATGCTAATCGAACTTCATTTGCCTGTTCTGTTCATGTTGTTGTAGGTAGCATGAAAGTGAATCAATTTTGGTAGTATGCAAGTCTTTGACCAATTTAACTCAATAAACAAATTTGCTCCATTCATCAGGATAAGAGTTGTTTTAAATTGGCGTTAACTTGGAAATTTGCTCAATGGCTCTTGTAGATGTTCATATCATGAGTAACAGAGTGAACATCAAAGTAGTACTGTGTAACGACTTCTTTCTTGTAATTAAAACTTATAAATTCTATACAGCTTACATTCTCGTTCTTGTTTTGTTAATGACGTTCCTTGCATTAGCAGTTTAATCTTCTCCCAAAGATCTTTTGTAACATGATGTTGACTCACAAGAGCATAGATTTCAGTTGGAAGGCCTTGGAGAATGATGTTAATTGCTTTAATGTCACAATCAGCTTGAATGGCTTCAGCGGGAGTGAGTTCGGTATATTCCTTAAAGTTTGTGACCCATCCACAGTGATTGATGGCCAAACGAGTGAACCTTTTCAACAGAGGCAAGAATCATTCTTCCATGTGGTCTATTCATCATATAAAGTTCCATTATGCTTTTCCATGAATCATACAAGTGTTTTTCAAGCATCGGTGGTTTATTATCACCACCCAAGAGAAGTGATTTATCAGCAAGAGTCGTCATTGATAACGTGGTATCAAAAAGATTACAAATTGATCGATCAGTGGTAGAAAGAAATTGTGTTTGGTTATGTGATTGTTGAGTCTTGAAATGAAACTATCGGGATTATACATTCTCGGACAAAAATCCGGGAAAAAAAAATTAATGTTTCACGGGATTTTACAAGTCACAGAAAGAACCGTATAATTCTAGAAATTTGAAAATTTGGTGTCCTTCTAGTTCGGTCCTTTTAGTTCGGTCCTTCTAGTTCGGTCCTTCTAGTTCGGTTATCAAAGAAACTTTTCGGTTTGATCTTGTATCGGGTTCCAAAACTAATGGTTATTTGTTTGGTTGTCTTGTTCGGTTCAACTAGTTCGGTTGCAATTGAACTATCTTATATTGTTCGGTTCCAACTAGAAGACTACTCGTTCGGTTCAAATTAGGAGGCAACTCGTTCGGTTCAACTAATAACAGCTTGTTCGGTTCAAACAGGGAATTATCTTGTTCGGTTCAAATTAGAGTAATCTAGTTTGGTTCTCTCGATCGGTTATCTAGTTCAGCTTATACAACTCCGAAACCCAAATTTTCAAAACTTAAAAAGACACATTTTTGAATGGTTTTTAGCAAAAATTCTTGTACAACTAGTGTTACTAACCCTATAGGAACAATAAAAATGAAAACTTTAAGGTTTTTAAGCCAAAAAATTTTGAATCACTATTTTGCTCTTTGTAAAGGTTTTTGAACACAAATCAAACATAAAAACTAAACACACCACTCCATGGCTCTTGATACCAATTGAAGAAACATATAATCTAATGATCTACCAAGAACAAGAGAAAGAGATGTGGGTTGTGATGGATGGAATGGACGAATTGTATTATGTGTGTGAAAATGGAAAACAAAACAACCAACCCTTCTCCAAGGCTAGGAGAGGGTTTATATAGTACATGGATTTGCCGGCCCATGGGCTATGATGGGCTTCCCATGGGCCTTGGGCCGGATTAGATTCTATTCTTCACTTAATACTATCTACGAGCTAAGACCTATTACAACTTAGAAGTGACCGACACTTTTGTGTTTCCAACAATTTTGAAGTAAGGATTTGAAGAATTACAAAACCGAAAACCTGAACGTTTGAATTTATCTGTTAAACATAAGTCAATCCAAACGCTTAGTTTGAGCTTATGAGTTTTGATTTGTAAGCTAAAAGTTGCTCATATATTTGGTGTGATGACCACTTCATAATTGTGCAAGGAAAATGGTCTCATTCGGATGATACTTTCTTCATGATTAACATATATGGCCCGCAAGATCCCCATGCTAAGGTTATTCTTTGGGACAAATTAAAAACGTTCATTAGAAATAATCATGGCAAATTCGTTTTGTTTGGAGATCTCAATGAAGTTAGAGATGATTCTGAAAGAATCGGGTCATATTTTTCGAGATCAGAAGCTCATGTCTTTAATTCATTTATTGATGAAACTGATTTAGTTGACTTACCAATGGGGGGTCGACGATTCACGTGGATGAACAAAGCAGGATCCAAGCTAAGTAAACTTGACCGTTTCTTAGTTTCACAATCTGTCATCGAAGATAATGTTCATTTGAAGGCTACTGTTCTTGAACGTGGTTGGTCCGATCATAATCCTATTCTTCTTCATGATAGGAAAGATGACTATGGACCCGTCCCCTTCAAATTATTTCATTCTTGGTTTCTACGAACGGGTTTTCATGAGACGGTACTTCAATCCATTAATACGTCATCTTCACTTGAAAACGCAGCAGGTTATAAACTGAAACATTGCCTCAAATTGTTAAAACAGAACCTGAAAGCATGGAATATGACTTCTAAAC
>BQNB010079457.1:0-30236 GCA_026074375.1 Tanacetum coccineum | reverse complement strand
TATATATTATATTATATATATTTTTTTGAGAGCGAAATTTTATCAAGGGTAACTTGGTAATTTTCTTAATTTCTCTTTTAGAGTATTATATTTTATAAATATTTTACGTGTATAAAACTTACACATCATTGTCCATGAATCACAAGATCCATATGTCTAAATACTTATTTGTTCATAACTTTATATAAGTATACTTGAAAGGTAACTTGTTTATATATACTTTTCATGTATAAACCACACATGTACAATACTTGTACTTCCATTGTAACATGATATTAAGATCCATATATCATATGTAATAGTTTACCAAACCATAAACAAGTGTAAAAATCTATTTTACAAGTTAATACTTTTCCTAGATGGTGATTAACTATATAACTATTATATACACATAAAATCACAAATGTAAAGAGATTAAGGTTTTTAGGTAACCTTAATATGAAGTATGGTGATAAACAACAAGATCTAAACCCTTGTTTAGATGACAAACCCTAGCTTTCAACACTTGAAAACCCTAATTCCAAGTAAACCTTAATCTTGGATCTTTCTTGTTTAACACTTGTAAACCTTAAACCAAACCTTCAAACCTTCTTGGGTTATCTTAGATATGATATAGGAACACTTGGAAATGTGATAAATAAAAATTGTATGGATGGTTTGTGGTGGTGTATGTTAGCCGTTCCATATATAGAGAGGAAATGAGAGTGTTTGTTTTGTTTTCATCAAGGAAATGTCTTATGTATGTGTTATATCTTCTAGTTAGGCATTATATACCATAGGACTAGTCAAGGAAACACTTAGAGGAATTCTAGGAAGTCTTGGTCAAGAATACATAAAAGTCTTGAGAAAAATATCTAAATGTTCCTAAAACTAGAGAACATCCCCTGAAATCAAGGAGAGGTGTTTTGTAGATAATATCTTTGTATCTTAACTCTTATATCCGACCCTATGTTGATATGGAAGATGATATTTCATAAATTCTGGGTTTTGGGTATAATTGTGGGTATTCGTTGAAGCGTAGAAAAGTTTTGGTGGTTTCGGGAACGCCTAAACGTATTTTATCGCGAAACGTAAACACTTTACGTAACCAATAAAAATAAAATGACCAAAGTTAATAATTATCCTCAAAATAATTACTTAACACTTGCTTGATGTAAACATTTAATTGTTTGATGCCCGTTTACATTGAACGATAATTTTTAGCTTACGTGGTTTAACTTAACGATTACGATTTAAAAGCAAACACGCACAATACTAAAAATAAATAGTGAATTTATTGACATCATAAATGACCCTAAAACACGGGGTGTTATAGTCTTACCCCGTTAAATGAGCCTTGTCCTCAAGGCTTAAGATGCGGCACTTGACACCGGTGCGGTTTTTGTTAATGGATGTGGATATTCCTTTCGAAATTAATCCTTACATTCCCATGTAAACTCAGGGCCTCGCCTAGAGTTCCATCAAACCTTGACAATTCGGATTCGGCTTTGTTTCAATCGTTTAATGTCACGATCCATGATTACTACTGGTTCCTCGACAACATGAAGCTTGTCATCAATATGAAGCCAATCTAACGGAATGGCTAATGGTTCGTTGGCATGGAACTTTTTCAATTTGGATACATGAAACGTATTGTGAACCTTGTTCAACTCTTGAGAAAACTCAAGCTTTTAAGCAACGGCTCTAACCTTTTCTAACACCTTGAATGGTCCGACATACCTAGGGTTTAACTTCCCCCGTTTACCAAAACGTATAACCCCTTTCCAAGGCGAAACCTGAAGCATAACAATATCCCCAACTTGAAATTCCATTGGCTTACGCTTTAAATCGGCGTAACTCTTTTGCCTATCATGTGCGGCTTGTATTCTTTGCTTGATATAGACGATCTTCTCGGTCGTCTCTTGAACTATTTCTGGACCGGTGAGTTAAACTTCTCTAACCTCGGCCCAACACACAAGTGAACGACACTTTCGACCGTAAAGTGCTTCAAATGGCGCAGCCTTGATGCTAGCATGATAGCTATTTGTTGTAAGAAAACTCAACTAGTGGCAAATGTCTAACCCAACCATTTCCAAAGTCATCACACAAGCACGTAGCAATCAATCGAGAGTTGAAATATCCCATCTCGCATTGACCATCAGTTTTGCGGATGGATGCAGTACTCATATCCAAGCTAGTACCCAAAAGTCTTAAAAAATGATCTCCAGAAAATTGATGCGAACCTCATGATCACGATCACAAATTAAATTAGACGCTATCCCCTTCCTCGTGACTACCTCCGTTAGGTACATTTCGCCAATTTCTCGTATGGAATCAGTTTCTCTTATTGGCGGAAGATTGCAGAACTAGAAAGTCGGTCATCAATCACCTCAATGGTATCATAAACCTAGCGACGACTTAGGAAGCTTTATGACAAAATCCATTGTGCATGTTTTTTTCCCACTTCCATTGAGGTATCTCGAGTTGTACCAACAATCCCGATGGTATTTGATGTTTAACTTTGACTCTAGCACACGTCAAACATTTTCTAACATAGGTGGCGATGTCGGCCTTCATATTGGGCCACCAATATAGCTTTTTCAAGTCTTGATACATTTTTTCAGAACCCGGATGGATAAAGTATTTTGATTTGTGGGACTCGTGCATGATCACGGTCTTTAATTTACCATAACGTGGCAACCAACTCCTACCATTTAAGCATAGAGTTCCATCCGCACGGGGTTCCAACTTTTCCTTCCTATCCATCCTGAATCCATAACTCCTACGATCTTCAAATCTTTGATTGTTCTTCCCGCGCTTTTTCTCTGCTTCTCCTATGAGCTTCTCAAACATTTGTTTGGGGAGATCTCAACAATAGTCATGACTAGTAAGGCCTGAACCCGTAATGGCTTATTTCATTCTTTACGGCTTAAGGCATCGGCCACTACGTTTGCTTTCTTTGGGTGATAACGAATTTTACAGTCGTAATCACTGAGCAACTCTAACCAACGATGTTGCCTCATGTTCAGCTCCTTTTTGTTAAGAATGTGTTGTAAGCTCTTATGATCTGTAAACATCGTACACTTGGTACCGTACAGGTAGTGCCTCTAAATCTTTAAAGCAAACACCAATGCACCAAGTTCTAAATCATGAGTAGTTTAATTTTTCTCATGAATCTTCAACTGTGGTGATGCGTAAGCAATCACCTTCTCGTTTTGCATCAACACCGCACCCAATCCTTTATGCGACGCATCACAATACACACTAAAGTTCTCATCTCAAGGGAGAGCTAAGATGGGCGCGCTACACAACTTATTCTTCAATGTATGAAAATCTGCTTCTTGCTTGTCACCCCATTCAAAGGCGACTTTCTTCTAAGTGAGCTTGGTCATTGGCTTAGCAATTTTCAAGAATCCTTCGATGAATCTTCGATAATAACTGGCAAGACCTAAAAATTGTCGTATCTCTGTTGGAGTCTTAGGAGATGCCCAATCTTTTATGGATTCAATCTTCGCGGGATCCAGGTGAATGCCTTGACTATCAATCACGTGGCCGAGAAATTGTACCTTAGGAATCCAAAATTCACATTTAGAGAATTTAGCATACAACTCCTCTTTCTTAAGCAATTCCAGAATTGCCTTAAGATGTTCTTCATGCTCTTTCTTGTTCTTTGAATAAATTAGTATATCGTCAATAAAGACAATTACAAACTTATCCAAATTGGGTTTGCACACCCGGTTCATGAGGTCCATGAATACCGCAGGTGCATTCGTCAAACCAAATGGCATCACTTGGAATTCGTAATGACCATACCGAGTCCTAAATGCCGTCTTTGGAATATCTTGTTCACGTACTCGGAGTTGATGATAACCCGACCTCAAGTCTATCTTCGAATAAACACTAGATCCTTGTAGTTGATCAAACAAATCGTCAATCCTGGGGAGAGGATAACGATTCTTCACCGTTAGTTTATTCAATTCCCGGTAGTCGATGCACATCCGAAATGAGCCGTCCTTCTTTTTGACAAACAAGACTGGAGCTCCCCAAGGTGAGGAACTGGGTCTTATAAAGCCCTTGTCGGATAGTTCTTGTAGTTGCTCCGACAATTCTTTCATTTCGGAAGGAGCCAATCGATACGGTGCTCGTGCTACAGGTGCAGCACCAGGCACCAAATCAATTTGGAATTCCACTTGTCGAGTCGGTGGAAGGCCTGGTAATTCTTCAGGAAATACCTCAGGAAAGTCTTGAACGATTGGTACGTCCTCAAGACGCTTCTCTCCCGATCTGTCTTCAGTCTCCTTTGCTGTAATGCTGGCTAAAAAGACATGGTGTCCTTTCAACAAGTATTTATGAGTTTTAGTGCATGAAATGATGTTCAGACGAGTCCCGTTTCCCTGTTTGCTTCCGTCACCATGGATAATTAAGGTTTCATTTCCCCATGGAATACGAACGATCTTTTCGGCACAGTCAATGACCGCGTGGTACTTTGACAACCAATCCATGCCGATTATGACGTCGAAACTACCAAGTTCTACGGGCAATAAGTTGATGTTGAACGGATGGTTCAAGAAGTTTAACGTACAACCCCGAATGATAGTGTTTATCCCTATTATTTTCCCGTCGGCTAGTTCAACATCATAATAATGGTCTAGTGTAGTGGGTGTGATATCAATTATGGAGCTAAATGTAGTGGATACAAAACTTCTATCGGCACCAGTATCAAATAGAATAGAAGCATAGCGGTATAAACACTGGATCCTTATAGTTGATCAAACAAATCATCAATCTTGGGGAGAGGATAATGATTCTTCACCGTTAGTTTATTCAATTCCCGATAGTCGATACACATCCGAAATGAACCGTCCTTCTTTTTGACAAACAAGACTGGAGCTCCCCAAGGTGAGGAACTGGGTCTTATAAAGCCCTTGTCGGATAGTTCTTGCAGTTGCTCCGACAATTCCTTCATTTCGGAAGGAGCCAATCGATACGGTGCTCGTGCTACAGGTGCAGCACCAGGCACCAAATCAATTTGGAATTCCACTTGTCGAGTTGGTGGAAGGCCTGGTAATTCTTCAGGAAATACCTCAGGAAAATCTTTTACGATTGGTACGTCTTCAAGTCGCTTCTCTCCCGACCCGTCTTCAATCTCCTTTGTTGTAATGCTGGATAAAAAGACATGGTGTCCCTTCAACAAGTATTTATGAGTTTTAGTGCATGAAATGATGTTCAGACGAGTCCCGTTTCCCTGGTTGCTCCCGTCACCATGGACAATTAAAGTTTCATTTCCTCAGGGAATACGAACGATCTTTTTGGCACAGTCAATGACCGCGTGGTACTTCGACAACCAATCCATCCCGATTATGTTGTCGAAACTACCAAGTTCTACGGGCAACAAGTTGATGTTGAACGGATGGTCCAAGAAGTTTAACGTACAACCCCGAATGATAGTGTTTATCCCTATTATTTTCCCGTCGGCTAGTTCAACATCGTAATAATGGTCTAGTGTAGTGGGTGTGATATCAATCAAAGAGCTAAATGTTGTGGATACAACACTCCTATCGGCTCCAGTATCAAATAGAATAGAAGCATAGCAGTCGTTTAGAAGGAACGTACCCGTAACAACGTTAGAGTCTGGGTTTGTCCCTGCATTGCCCACCACATAAACCTTGGCCGGTGCATTATTGTTCCCACGTTGATTACCATGGTTTCCATTCTTCAACTTAGGGCAGTCCTTCTTGAAATGCCCCTAAACACCACACTCATAGCAAGTAACGGCATTTGGAGTTGCTCCGGAGTTCCCACGATTGTTATTATTGTTTGGACTGGAGCTCCTGCAGTCACGAGCCAAATGGCCGATCCTCTTACATTTGTTACATCTGGGAGCACATGGTCCTTTGTGGTGATAGTTGCATTTTGTACACAAGGGTAATGAACCAGTGTACTCTCTCTTCTCACTAGTCCCAGCAGTGTAAGCTCGCCCAGTGTTCTGTCTCTTGTTTTGTTGTTGGGACCCCTGATTGTTTCCAGCATTAAACTCTATCTTCCTCTTCTGCTCAGCTTGCCTTTCAGAAATAGTGATGAGTTTTTGGTTCATCTGATCATTGGCAAACTCGATTACCTCTTCCATTGTCTGGGGTCGATATGACATCACATTTCCCCGGATCATATCAGGAAGTCCACTCACATACTTCTCAACTTCATCAGATTCCTCGGGAAACATACGTCCACACATCAATGCAAGCTCTTGGAAACGCAGAGTGTAGCTCGGGATATCAGTACCTTTTACCTTTAGGTTCCAGAGTTCGGAAAACATACATGATTGTTTGATACAAGAAATGAAAATATAAGTCCTACTGCCGTGCTAGCTGGGAATAAAACCTATAATACTTAGTCGGCTACAAATGATAGCTATGAACATGAAAGTAAACCTAGGCACTACTACCAGTGCCCTCGAGAGCATCCGCACGAGCCTGATCTCCAGCTTGAAGTGCTCGAATCTCGCCTAGAGCTGTTGCCAAATGTCCCTGCAGTGATGAAACCTGTGCGGTCAGGGCCACTATCAATGAAGCCTGCGCATCGATACGATGATCCTGCATCCAAGCGTGGGTTTAGGTAGATCGATGGATCCTTCATCATAAATTCATCTTCGGTTTAGGTAGATCTGCCTTATGGCATTAGATTTACACCATTTAATTCCTTTCTTGTCCGATCTCTTGCTTTAAAGAGTCTAAACATCAGATGTAAATAACTTTAGTTAATCATCTATTACTTCTACAAAGAAACAAACACAAAATCTATTGAGGTAAATAACCTTAATTAGATTTTTTCATAAAAGACATGCAAATGTGCATTCTTTGAACACTCCCAATATAGAGCATTACACATTGTCACTTTTAAGAATACTCCTAGGTCCTAGATGACTCATTCTTTCTTATAGCTACAACAACTTGCTTGCTCTCTTATTCAACCTTAGAATTCCACACATCTTGATTAGGATTATGTAAACCAAAATTAAAGTACGAAAAGACAATACAAATTTTATCTTTACTACACTTCATTAGGCAAATATAGGAATTCTATTTTTTCTAACATGAGAATGACTACTAGAGAATTTATTGCACTAGAAATTCAATTTGAGCCAATACGGTAGAATTGCTTTTCCAAGAGTGGAAGTTGGGTTCATGTATAACCCGTAAAAATGGTATGTTTAGCTGAATTGAGCACCACTAAGCGATAGTATCTATTATTCTCTAATTTGATTAATCGCCATCTCTTTAAATATGCCTCAATGATAGTCTACTTCGATAGACTTTATATTTCATTGAGTGCACACTAAGCAAGTAGAACATTAGGTTTCCTCCTTAGTCAATTCTGACTACTTGCATTTCACATTATTGCTTTGAAGGTTCTAGATGGATAACTTGCTCCCACGTTATGCTTTTATAAGCTTTTCATGTTTTATCTTAATGCTCATGTTTATTTGTTTTGATATTGAATGCAGTTGTAGTAAATGCGTTTACCTTTTTTAGCAATTTAGATAAATATCTCTTAGTTTATCTAAATAACGTGTATGATCTCTAAATGCTTAATGCTACACATGTTTTACATGAGGGGATTACATTTAAATATTATCATGTTCTTGTTTGTGTCATCTTAATGAACTTACATGTTTAATTGTGAACCTACACCTATGTTAGGTTGCATGTATTGTATAAATAAGGTTTTAGATGTCATACGTCTTACCACATTAATCATGTGATTATTGTGTTATGATGCATGCTTGATAAACTTTGCATGCTTATATCTTATGTCTTATAATCTATGTATATATTTTCTCACACTAAGAATATCTTTCTTCGCGTCCAGGTCACTAATTAAATTTTCAAAGGAGTCATAAAATGGTTTTTTTAAATCTCTTTAGAATATATCTATCCATCCACATATCTTTAATCACCTCTCCCTTTCTTCTAAAATAATCCACTCTTTGTCATGAAAAGTTTAGATGACAAATCTAATACCATTCACAGTAGGTTTGAAACATAAATATTTCCATCACGATTATTCAAGTATCTTTACTTGCAATCGCAAATGTTAAAGGTCATATATGAAAATCCCTATTCAAGCCTTTTAACAACATTAGTTAAAACACTCTCCTTTTCTTTTCGACGACAACTCCTCTTCTCTTCGACGAAAACATCTTTCTCTTTAATGAACACATTCTTTTTCTTCAATGAAAATATTCTATCTCTTCGACGAAACATTCTTTCTCTTCAACAAAAACATTCATTCTCTTCGAAGAAAACATTCTTTTTCTTTGACGAAAACACTCATTATCTTTCGATAACCACCTCTTCATTCTACTCAACCAGCCTCTACAGAGGAACATTAGAGATGGCTAATCTCTTTCCTCTACTATTTCCGCTATCACCTTTAAGATAACCTTATACCTCGTCATAAGATTGTTTTATGAACATTCACAATACTCGAGAAGACCACCATCCGTCTTGATATTGTCAAGCTCGTCGCCCTTCATTCTTCGTTTGTCTTTATTTTCTTTATTATTGTTAATTATTATATTTATTATTATTTTTGCGTCATGAAACACACAAAGATACGTCACCCATTTCCTTCGGGACAATGTTCAAATGGAAACATCTCCATTCGAATAGGTTGCGTCTGAAGATAACATCGTCGACATTCTTTCTTTACCCCTCAACCGCGAATCGCTAAATTATCTTTGTCTAGGTCTAGGAATGATGGTAACACATATCCGTAATCTCTTCTCTTCTTTTCTACTAGTCTCGATTCTAGTTCTATTCTCTATTCCAGCGTGTGAAACTTCAACTACTTCATCCGAAGTACTATTAAGTGTTTTAGGTTAGCGAAATGCAAATTAAAATGTCACTCCTTTCACAAAATTCGTCAAGCCTAAACTCCTCTCCTGTTGGCGGCGGCACCCATATCTATTCTGGCGGCCCCCCAGATATTATCTGGGACCGCCGGCAGCAGGCTTGAGTTATCTGTCATTTCTTTTCAAATAATTAAACAAACACACCCTCTCTCTTTTATGTGCTAAGAGGATGAGTCTTATCCTACACCCGAAACCTTAATGCCCAACTATCTCTTTATAGGATCAATGGGTCATCATCACAATCAAAGCATATTGCTTATGTTGTTATTGTCAAGTGAATTTCAATAATGAAGTGCATCTCATCTCAAACTACATCCTTACAATCGTTCATACTCTCAAATCTCACTCACATCTTGGTTCCTTAACTTCTCTATAAACCTCTTTTTTCACCTCGAATGGTCTTTTTACTTTTAAACGGTTCCTCTCTTTCTTAATAATCTTCTCACTTTTAATAGTCTTCTCACTTCTAATAGTCTTTTTACCTCTAACGTTTCTTCTTACTTCTAAACGTTCTTTTTCACTTCTAATAAGTCTTGACTCCTCTAACGTTTCCTCTCATGTCTAAACGTTTCTTCTCTTTTAATAGTTTTGTTACTATTAAAATTCCCCCTTGGTGTAGTCAAATTTATATACGTAAGAGTTATTAATCTCGTAAGAATTCCTTCCAAAATACTTCTCAACCAAGAGAAATTATAAACGTAGAAATCTCACAAATAAAACACAATTTGTATATTTTTTATCCGGGACGGAGCATTACTTATCCTCGGGTCGTGTCCCAACGAAATCGTGAATTGAGAATTTAGGAATGATTCGGATTCGAGTTTAGAATAGTAAAGAGATTTTTGAATTTTTGATTAAACTACAAAATATAATAGCATGAATTAAAAAAAACAATGAAATAGCACGAAAATTTAAATGCACAAATTCGTAGTTATTAAACAGCGAGCTTTATAACTAAAATTTAAAAACTAAGGGCAGACTTTTAACAAATTTTATATCTAAAAATCACAAATTTAAAATGAAAATTTTAGGAAAAAGAATTAGAATTTTTTATGTATTTTTGAATTTTTTATGATTTTCTAAAGATTTAATGATTTATCAAAAATAAACTTTTTCTAAAAATTAACACTAAAATTTTTCTTTTATTTTTCAAAAATACTAGATTTAAAATGAAAATTAATGCAAAAAGAATTTTAATTTTTCAACTATTTTTCTATTTTTTATGATTTTTATAAGAAAAAGAAATTTACTAAAATCTATTTTAATTTCTAGAAAATGCAAATTTAATTGGAAAAATATAGAAAAATAGTTTTTAGAAACTAATTAAGTGCAGAAATTTAATAGAACAAAAAGCCCCAATTTTAAAAACTCAATTGAACCCTAATTTATTCAATTAAAACTTTAACCTAATTTTTAATAAAACTAAAAACAAAAATATTAACTTTTTTATTTAACTAAGAAAGATAGGGTAGAAACTGTTAGAAAGTAAACTACAGGGTAGGCGGGCGAATATTGGAAATTTTACACTATAGAGAAAACGAATAACCCTAAACTTTAAGAAAAGTACCAAATAGACCCTACGCTAGTGCTTATTTTTGGCTTATTAAAAAGTGCTTTTCAGAAAAAACTTAAAACTACAAAGTTGCTTAACAGCTTAATCCTAACAACTTTAATAAAAGCAATATGAACTTTTGACAAAAGAATAAGCTGAAAATTAAGCTGAAAGATCCTGTTTACAGAAAGTATGCTTTTGACTAGGTTTTTGGATTTGAGCTTATTTTGAGCTTATTATTTGATGAAAATTAAAACTAAAAGAGGCTTATTCTAGATTAAGATGTGTATTAAGGGATTCTAAACTAATATTAGCCTGTGTTGAACAAATTTAAAAAGAAAATGAAGCTGAAAAAGAGCAAAGTCTAAGTGAACTGTTTTTGAGCTTTTTACTTATAAGCTAACAAGCCTATTATCAAACTTTATAAGCTGTAAATTTGGAAATAAGCTAACCTAGCTTACTCTAATCAACCTAGATAAAAAGATTTCCACAATTTCCAATAGAAATGAAAAACTTAAAGTGTGAAATGGCAAAAGTATAAACTGATGTGTAGTGCTTTGCTGATGCAAATGGTAAATCAACTAATGCAGGCTAAACTTTTGAGCTTTAGACTTTCTAAACACTTCACTAAGTGCATTTACAATTTAAATGACAAAAGTTAACAATAAGGAACTATAAACACAACCAAACCTAAAATGTCCTACTCAATTCATTTACCCTGGTGCTAGTGAAGAACTTTTAAACTCTAATCTTTGAACAACTACAAACTAATTTCTAAAACTTGTTTAAAACTTTATTAAAAGATCTAACTCAGTTAATTGAAAAGCTTTGACAACCTATGGTTGACTTTTTGAGTCCAATAAAGCTAAATCCAAACACTCCTTTACTTGTAAGCTGTCAAACTATTTTGCACTAAAATTTTATTTAAAACTAAAACAGCTTAAAACTTATATCCACTTCTACTACATCTAAGCTATCTTAGCTATTTATGCTCTTAAACACCTAGCTTATTAATGAGAAATAAGCACTTACTCTACTAAGCTTAATACACTACTAGTTATGACAGAAAGTGACAGTGACATTTTACTAGTTTTAAAGCTAAAATAGACTGAAACCAATACAAATTTGAGCTAAGTAAACCTAATGAACAGGATTTAAATGAGGATTTAAAAGAAATAAGCAAGTTGAAATAAGCTATGAATTGGCTAAATTGAAAATAAGAGAAAGTAACCTGAAATTGAAGAGGTCTCTTCACAAGGAATCAAGGTGAAGAGTCTAGGTGATCCTAATGGCTTCCTCAAGCCTCTAACCCTTAAAAATCACAATAAGCTGAATATGAGCTTATTTGCTCTTATATCTTCAAAATGAACTTAAAAACTCTCAAGTAATCATAATCTTTGATGTAAATGATAAGGATAAGCAAATGAATGACTAAAACAGGATATAGGCTAAAAATGAGCTTCTTAAAAGTAATAAGCTCAAAAGAGCTTATTTAGAGCTTATTTGATTAAATTCGACTTATACTTAAAAACAAATGATGAAGTAACATGTAAACTTAGTTGTATTACTGTATTAAAGAAGTACAAGCTTAAGAGAAGAGTTTACAAGAGCTAAAAAGCTTAATTGCTTAAAGTAAGGTTTAAATTGCTTAAAAATGAAAATTACAAAGTAAAATTTTTAAAACTAAAACAACAACTCAAAAAATGATGTCCTAGCCTTCTATTTATAGAGGGGTAGTGAAGAGGAGGAAGAATTCCAGAATGATCCTTTAAATCTCATCCGTTGATCTTTTTAAGTTGATTTGTGGCCGTTTGATCATATAAAAGAGGTGTTCGGACCAATAATTGGATGCCACGTGTTTTATTGTGATTGGTGAAGGTGTATGAACGATTTTTGTTGTTTAAAAAGGAGCGGGGGTGTGGAAAACGGGATTTGGGTTGTGGGAAGTTTTGGCGGGAAATGTTGTTACAGGTTGTTAGTTTGTTGCGAGTTATGCGGGGTTTATGTTTGAATCTTTGGAATGTTGTCACTTTCGGTCCCCGTCTTTGCTTCCGCCCAAATGTAGTTTAAGACAGGTTTGGAGTTGTGCAAATTCAGTCCTTGTTGTTGTTTTCTTCTCTTTTCTTCTTTATAAAGCACTTTTCTATTTTTAGTCCCTTGATCTTTAAATCTTCAAAGTAAGCTCTTAATCTTTGGAGACTTGACAATAATGGCCCCTTGACTTGACTTTTGGCTTTTGACTTCCTTTATTTCTATCTTTGACTGAGTTTGACTGTGTCGGGCTGATCCGGCTGCGATTTCTGGCTGAATTCTTTGTCTTGCTCTTGACTCTTTGTCTTTTTCCCGTTTCTTGTCGGTTTTTGATCGTTTTTGCTTCTTTTTGTCTTTTCAATCCTTTCCTGCACAATTGGACACAAAAGCACACATTTTCTATTCTTTTGGCATTTATTTGGCTTTTATTTGGCAAAATCCCGGGTAAATTAGTATACAATTAAGCAAATATCAAAATTCCCCAAACTAAAGGATTGCCGTGTCCTCACGCAATGTTATGAAGTGTACACTTTGTAAACTAAGAAGTTTCCAAAATGCCCTTGTTTAGAACCTTTTATGAATTACCTTTTAAAACAACTTTCACTTTTCTCATCATTTAATCTCTTGGAAACACGTTAATGGCAATCATTGCAAGTTTGCAACTTTTAGGCTCATCGAAATAGGCTACTCCCGATTAATAGAGCACAAAAGAGGAAAATTCGTCATCCTTGACTTTTCACTAGACTAAACAAAGCTGATAAACAAGATCATTGTCAATATAAATCCAAATGATTAAGCTCTTATACTTATAATCCAAAGTCGATCACGCAAGCATGTAGTATATCCTCAAAGTTTGGATGGTTCTCACTTCGTTTGTCCATCAGTTTCTCTGGGTGGTAACGCAGACACATATCCAAACTAGTACCTTACGAAAGCCTTTTGAAAGTGACATCTCTAAAAATATGATGCGAACCTAGGGTCACGGTCACAGATGATTGAGACAGGTATCCCATACCCACAACTACCAACCTTTGTGTACAAAACCTTAGCCAGCTTCTCACACAAGTCCAGTTTCTCCTCATTGGCTTAAATATTGCAGATTTAGTGAGTCGTCCTATACTAACCCTAAATGGCTTCATGACCCTCGCGGTGACTTAGGAAGACTTTTGGTGAAAAAATCCCTTTTGATATTGTCCCACTTCCATTCAGGTATCTTGGGTTTACCAACAATCCCAAAGGCCTTTATGTTCAGGTCTTTAAACCTTGCATACTCAACATTTGCTAACATAGGTGGCAAAGTTGGCCTTCCATAATGGGTTCACTATATAGCTTTTTTTTATGTCTTGATACATTTCGTCCGAACCTGGATGGACAGAGTAATTTTGATTTGTGGGACTCGTGCATGATTACGGTCCTTAACGCCATAACATGGCAACCAACTCTAATTAACTGAAAACAGCGGGGTGGAGGATTGCATTTAAGCATAGGGTTTCCGTCCGCGATGGGGTTCCAACATATCCTTGGATAGATCCTGTTCCCCAGATCAAACATCCTACGTCTGTCGTTCTTTGAGATTTTTTTGGATTTTTGTGCCTTCCGGATCCTGAGCATTCCAAGATTAGTTTTGGTAAGAACCAAGCCAATAGTCATTAACTAAAGCTCGCACTACTTAATGGTTTTTAACCTTCTCCTCTTATCCTAGCTCAACGAATCTATCTATCAAGCCAACATTTGCTTTCCCCGGGGGTGGGGGGGGGGGGAGGGGGAAAAAAAAATAGTAATGAATCTCATAATCGTAGTCACTAGAGACAACTCTAACCAACGACGTTGCCTCATATTCAACTCCTTTTGGTCAAGTATGTGTTGTAAGCTCTTATGATCCGTGAACACCGTACATTTGGTTCCGTACAAGTAGTGTCTCTAAATTTTTAGAGCAAACACCACTGCACCAAGTTCCAAATCATGAGTAGTATAATTTTTCTCATGGATCTTCAACTGACGTGATGCATAAGCAATCACCTTCTCGTTTTGCATCAATACCGCACCCAATCCTTTATGTGATGCATCGCAATAAACAATGAAGTTCTCAGCTCCTTGAGGGAGAGCTAAGATAGGTGCGCTACACAACTTAGTTTTCAACGTCTGAAAAGCTGCTTCTTGCTTGTCACCCATTCAGACGCACCCATCGATGGGTGACTTTCTTCTGGGTAAGCTTGGTCATTGGCTTAGCAATCTTTGAAAACCCTTCTATGAATCTCCGATAATAACCGGCAAGACCTAAAAATTGACGAATCTTCGTTGGTGTTTTAGGAGACGCCCAATCTTTAATAGATTCGATCTTGGCAGGATCCACGTGAATGCCTTGACAGTCAATCACGTGACCAAGAAATTGTACCTTAGGAATCCAAAATTTACATTTTGAAAACTTAGCATATAACTCCTCCTTCTTAAGCAGTTCTATAATTTCCTTAAGGTGTTCTTCATGTTCCTTCTCCTTGTCCTTTGAATAAACCGAGTATAACGTCGATAAAAGGCAATTACAACATATCCAAGTATGGTTTGGCATACTCAGTTCATGAGGTCCCATGAATACCGCAGGTGCAATTTTGTCAAACCAAATGTATAAAACTTGAGACTCGTAATGACCCATAACAACCGAGTCCTAAATGCCGTCTTCAGAATATCCTCTTCTTCGCACCGGAGATCTAAGCTGATGATAACCCAGAACCGTAATCTATCTTCGAGTAAACACTCGAATCCTTGATAGTTGATCAACAGGAACAGGAACAAATCATCAATCCTTGGGAGAAAAACGATTCATCACCGCAGTTTATTTAATTCCCGGTAATCGATGCACAATTACCGGTGAATTTTCCGTCCTTCTTTTGTGACAAACGAGAACCGGGTAGCTCCCCAAGGTGAGGAACTCTGGGTCTTATAAAAGCCCTTGTCGATATTCTTGCAATTGCGCGTCACAATTCTTATCATTTCGAAAGAGCCAATCGATATGTGTTCATAGCTTATAGGTGCAGTACCCACGGCATCAAATCAAATTTGGAATTCCACTTGGTCGAGTTCAGTGGAAGACCCAGCAGAATATCTTCAGGAAATGCCCTCAAGGAAATCTTCTCGAACGATTGGTGCGCTCCTGAAGTCGCGTTCTTTCTCTCCCAACCTGGCATCAGTCCCTTTTGTGTAATATATGGCTAAAAAGACATGGTGTCCTTTCACCAACAAGTATTTATGATTTTAGTGCATGAATGATGTTCAACGAGTCCCGTTACCCTGATTGCTCCAGTCACCATGAACAATGAAGGTTTCATTTCCCCAGGGATACGAACGATCTTCTCGAGCACAATCAATGACCCTCGCGCGGGTACTTTGATCAACCAACTCATGCCGATTATGACTCGAAGCACCCAAAGTTCTATGGCAATAAGTTGATGTTGAATGTACTAGATTTAAGAGGTTTAATGCACAACCCCGAATGATAGTGTTTATCCCAATTATTTTCCCGTCGGCTAGTTTAACATCATAATAATGGTCTAGTGTAGTGGGTGTGATATCAATTATGGAGCTAAATGTAGTGGATACAAAACTCCTATCGGCACCAATATCAAATAGAATAGAAGCATAAGCGGTCGTTTTAGAAGAACGGACCCGTAACAACGTTAGAGTCTTGGTTTGTTCCCATATACCCACCACATAAACCTAGGCATGTGCATTGTCATTCCCACAGTAGAGTTACCATGGTTCCAGTCTTCAAATAGGAGCAGTCCCTCCTTGATGGGCCCCGAACGCCCACTCATAGCAAGTAACCGGCATTTGAGTTGCTCCGGAGTTCCCACGATTATTATTATTATTGTTTGGACCGGAACTCCTGCAGTCACGAGCCAAATGTCCGATCATCTTACATTTGTTACATTTGGGAGCACATGGCCCTTTGTGGTGATAGTTGCATTTTGTACACAAGGGCAATGACCCAGTGTACTCCCTCTTCTCACCAGTCTCGATAGTGTAAGCTCGCCCAGTGTTCTATCTCTTGTTTTGTTGTTGGGTATCCCCTTGATGTTCCCATAAAGCATTAACTCTATCTTCCTCTTCTGGCTCAGCTTTGCCTTTTGGAAAATGTGATGAAGTTTTTGGTTCATCTGATCATTGGCAAACTCGATTACCTCTTCCATTGTCTGGGGTCGATATGACATCACATTTCCTCGGATCAAATCAGGAAGTCCACTCACATACTTCTCAACTTCATCAGATTCCTCGGGAAACAGACGTCCACACATCAATGCAAGCTCTTGGAAATGCAGTGTGTAGCTCGGGATATCAGTACCCTTTACCTTTAGGTTCCAGAGTTTGATTTCTAACTTTTTGATTTCACCCCTTGGGCAGTAATTGACCGTCATCAACTTCTTCAATGCCTTCCAGTCCATGGCATAAGCAACATCTTGTGTAACCGCCTTCTTGTGGGAGTTCCACCAAGTAAGGGCATTCCCAATGAAAGTGCAAGTTGCGAACTTAACTTGGTTCTCTGGAGCACAGTTGCTTATGTGGAACACTGATTCCATCTTTTCAAACCATTGGGATAACACAACTACCCCTTCAGTACCCTTGAAGTTAAGTGGATGACAGTTCAGGAAATCTTTGTACGTACACTCACGTGGAGTGCGCGTAGCCCCTCTGGTTCCAGTGCCAGAATTGTGGCTTCCATCGCCATGACCATTCGTGCTGTTTCGAAGGGTCTCATGGTTAGCAAGTGCCGCGGAAACTCTGTCAGCGACCAATTGCTCAATAGCAGCAGTAGTCATTGGGGTAGCGGCTGCAGCAGCCGTAACAGTAGCAGCAGCAACCCTTACGGTTCTTGCAGTCCTTGCAGTTCTTTTTGGTGGCATGTTGTTCTAAATCACAACAATAAAGCACGTGAGTTTTTATAAACATCACAACATAACATGGGTACAATATATAATAAGATCACATCACTCAGTGATTACATAATATGACTGGGATCACAACACATCACAGAATTGAGATCAACATAACATAATACAACATCTCATATATAGTTGGAAAACATACATGATTTGTTCGATACAAGAAATAAATAAAAACAATACAGGTCCTACTACCGAGCTAGCTGGGAATGAAACCCATAATACTTAGCCGGCTACAATGATAGCTATGAACATGGAAATAACCTAGGAACTGCTACCGGTGCCCTCAGGAGCATCCGTACGTGCCTGCTCTCTAGCTTGAAGTGCTCGGATCTCTCCTAGAGCCGTCGCCAGATGTCCCTGGAGTGATGAGACCTGTGCAGTCAGAGCTGCTATCAATGAATCCTGCACATCCATACGATGATCCTGCGTCCAAACGTGTGTCCTGTATCCCTGAAGCTCAAAGTGGACAGCCGAACTAAATCCCATAGAGTGTGCCCAAGCCTCTCGGGAGACTAGAGCCTCCTGGTCCAAGAGTCGGGCTGTCTCATAGTGGTACCGACTATCATCGACCAATGTCTCAACCGTCTGATATATCTGAGTCTGTCGATCCTGGGTATCCTCAATCACAGCATAAATCTCCTGGGTGTCCTGCTCCTGTACTGCAGTAAGCTCAGTCACCCTAGTGTTGACTCCCTCTAGGGTCATTGGTGCAACCTCCTCTGTAGTCTCTCTCGGGTCTACCCAAGTATCTCTGATCCCATAGCCGACTGCCTCGGCTCTCTGTCATCTGGCTTCGGCATCCAGAGTGCCGACAAACCCATAATCTACCCTACGACCTCCAGTAGGCCTAGGGACAGCAGTCGAACTCTCCCCCACCTCATATCTCGATGCGGGAGTAGTAAGACATAACCTCTTACGAGGTGGTAGTTCGGCCTCGGGAATATCCTCCCTGCGGTCGACTGGTGGTATGAACAATGAGTCTGGTAGTGGTGGTAGTGGTGATGATGGTAGAGGTGGTAGTGGAGGTGATGGTAGAGGTGGTAGTGGTAATGCTGTGGGTACGGGTGGTGGTAATGGTGATGAAGCTCTCAATCTACCCATGGCAGCTCTGAAGCCTGGGGGTGCACGCACATGGTTAGGGCTACCATATGGGTGAGGTAATCTAGGAAGTGGTGATGATGGAAGTGCGGGTGCAGCTAAACACCTAGCAAGGCGTTCCTCTGCAGAGGGTGGTGATAATGAGGTGAGTGGTGAGGGTGGTGGTGTAGGTAAGGCAAGAAGTCTCTCGACCTCCTCCTCAGGTGGCAATAGTACAGGTGCCTCTGGTCGGATAGATATCCTAGCAGTGGTACGACATGCTGGTGGTGATGGTGGTGTAGCCGCAGACTCATCGGTCTCAAACGGCTCTGTCTCCTCAGAAGAGGGGACATGGTCAACAACGGGTGCAACAACAGAGTCGGCCGGAGCCAGATGCTCCTCCTCCTCCTCCTCAGCTTCCTCCTCCTCAGAAGCCTCCTCCTCCTCAGAAGCCTCCTCCTCCTCCTCGTCATCATCAGAGGAGTCATCATCATCGTCGTCACCTCCATCAGCTGGATAGTCTACTGGACCATCCTCAGAGTCCTCCTCGGGATCCTCCTCGGGATCTGAGTCAGCAACGTAGCCTGGAGATAAGGCTATAGGTGAATCAGCAACAGCATACGGCTGATCCTCTATGGGAACCTCCTCATCAGATGGGGCCAAGTACTCGGGGTACTCTGGTCCTGGTACGTAATCTGGCGAGAGCGGTGCCTGCTCTGGCTCCTCAGGGCCAGGCACGTAGTCCGGTGATGCCGGTGCAGCCTCTGGTGAGTCGGGCTCCTGGAGTCTGAAGAAGTCCACAGCCCAAGCTAGCGGGTCCCCATGCGATGATATAGACGTATATGTAACCTCGGATGATGCTGAATCCGATGACATGACTGTATCTGTAACACTCAAACAGAGTTTACATTAGTACATATATAAGACCGATAGTAATATACTTAACATATTATGAACACGTATAAGAACCATGCAACATCTAGTATAACCAACTAATGCAACTTGATAGTGTATGTCACGTATGCATCTACTTACTAATGCAAACAACTAGTACATGTATGTCCCGTGAAAACCTTTTGCATGACGCATTGTTTGAAAATGGTTATAGTCCAAGTAAAAACGTTTGACCTGGTTCTCTATAACCTTGGCTCTGATACCACTCTGTAACACCCCCAAATTGGGTCGCAGCGGAATGATGTGTATCCGGGAGCATTACATTACAGATCAATAGCACAAGATATGAGAACGACCTCAAAAAGAGTCGTTTAAAATACGATACATTGGATTTATTGAAATCGTTTGATACAAAGCACGAAGGCTTAAATAGTTCAACATTTGAAATAAAGATTCTAGATCATGACAATCGTCTCGAAATATAATGACTCCAAATCTTTATGCATGACACCCAAAAGACTATCCCAATGTATCCTGTGCACCTCGTGCATCATTGACCTGAGAAAAACATGCTTAAAACGTCAACATAAAGTTGGTGAATTCATAGGTTTATGTAAATGAAATGTAGGACCGTAAGATTTCAAGTGTATGATAATGCAACATATGCAAACATCACAAATGTAATTACATTTCCCTAAGCTCATGACACAGAAGCTCGACATGTATGAATGCAATATAAATATTGCCACATTGCCCGTGATGATGTTCTAACCCGCAACATCCGAATCCGACATGGTATACATCCGTTGGTTCACTCCGTGACACCAGTGAGAGCTACTCACCCGGATGGGGATGTCAACCCTAATAGATCTATTTATAACATTCGCGCTCACACAAAGTAATTGACAGTTCATGATAATGGGCTCAAAGGGTTATCGCTACTTAGGCAAACACGTAATCATGGTAAAATGTACACTTACGTCCAATTTGTAAAAACAAAGCATGTTTCTCACCCCAAAAGTTGTAAATCATTGATATAGTAAAACATGGGGCTATGAACTCACAGTAAGTATTGATAATGTAGGAGCAAGGCAGTGGCACGAAAAATGATGCAAAGGACTTTATCCGCAACCTATGAATAAATAATACATATTCACTAAACGAAACAATGATAATATAAACACTTGCAATCTTGTCCCTAGTGTGTGCTTGAGTTATAAATGAATTAAATGACATTTGAAAACAATTCCTCATTTTAAAATAGCCAACTTTATCGGGTCAACACGGTCAAAATACATGTATATAATTTATGACTTTGGACCTTTAAGAAACTAGGTCGTCTATACTTTAAAATATTAGTTTAGGTCTGTCCTTGGTTTGGTCTCTAAGTGCGTTAAATAGTTGGATGAAACATTGACGCTTTCCTTTTGAATTAAACTTATAAGTTACTAAGTTTCATCATGAGTCGTCTTAGAGGTTTACGACTAGTTTACGGGTTCGTTAATTGACGATATGGAAAACTAAATACATATTTGAAATCTTAGCTGGGTTGTCTACAATATCCGTTAAGTAAGTTTCGGCTAAAAACGTCGTTTAAGTAGTTAAAAATAATGCTAAACATGTGCGGGTCGCAACACTGCTTTCCAGACTTAGAATATATTTGGGTTATTTCAACTGCTAATGTTTGCGTGTCCAGACTTTAGAATCAGTTTGTGGATTCGTTACTTAACGTTAAAACAAAATAAAAGTACATTTGAAAACTAGGCTAGGTCTATTACAACTTACCTTTTATAAGTTTTGGGGGCGGAGGTCGTTAAGAGGGTCGAAAATGGAGGTCCTAGGGGCAGAGGTCGTTAGGTGGGTCGAAATCGAGGCTAAAGTGGAGGGTGGTCGAGCAGTATTAACTGCGTGCCAGGCAGTACTAACTTTGGGCATGCGTGGGGAGTTCGTTTCTCAACCATTTCTCCTGGTTCGAGTTGCTAAATACAACATGGTATGTTGTCTATAAAATCCCAATTGCTCATTTATTGTCCTAGACTAAATGGGTTTTTTAATAAAAACAAGGCTCAAAGTCGGTCATGTGGGTTTGCATTCAAAAAAAAGGTATTTAACAGACTCAGACACCCGAAACTTTGTTTGGGAAACCTTGTTAACTATTCTATTTACTTGTCGATTCTTGATGGGTTCCAGGGCAAAACGATTAACGTCATGTCCTATTTTCGAAATACTACAAAGTAGAGATTTTTGTGATCATACTTAGGTACCGAAAAACACGCATATCGTTTATAGGGGTGGGGCTGAGTGCGGTCTTTTCTAAAGTAAAAAAGAAACTGAAAATAGGGGTGAGGTCCATTCTATCTATTTTTTGCGCCCTAAACTACACAAGGATTTGAGTTGGGTTTCCTATACTAGTACCTCGCTCACAATTGTGCACATGGTTCCTTAGTCTTAACGCAAATTGTGTAGGGTTTTTCATGTAAAACGTTTTTATAACAGGTAACCAAAGAGAAATATCTTCTTTTTATCAAGCACATAACTATGGAATTATGATTTGCATATAAGTAACGAAGGTATTAAGGGCGTAAGACTCACAAAGAACTGGAAAGAAGAATGTATGCAACTTAACCCACGAAACCTTTAGCTCCAAAACCACAAACCCTAATTTGGTGAAGTCTTTTCTTGACTCGAAACCCACAGCCTCCTTGGTCTCTGCTTCTTCCTCCACGAACTAACAAGAAACCTCTAAAGTGACTTCTAGGTATGGTGTTTAATGGAGACAATAATGGGTATGAATATTTGTGTGTGTGTGTGCCGAATATAATGAGCAGGAAAGGGGATATATGAGAGTTGTGAGTTTGTGAAAACACTACCCCAAGATCTTCTTATATACATAAAAGAATGGGCATGCATAGTGTTGTTTCTTAAAATCACATTCTTGTGTTATTCCAAATGTGGCAAGGAATTTCTTGAGCTTTGCATAATCAAGTATAGTGTTTTAAAGTGCAACACTGTTGGGAATATGGGATTAAGACCAGGAACATGTAGCAGCTTAGACCTCACATGTAAGTGTTGGGTTTGGATAAGGGGTTGGGCTTTTAGACGTTGGATAATAGAGTTAAGCCAGGAATAGATTTGTGTTATCTGTCCTTTGTATAATTCGGCTGAAGAACTAGGAATAAGGGACACACATTGTTTTGTAGGTTAAATTGTAGGAACTTTTATTTTATGGTTACTCTAATTTCCCTATATTTACATAGTTAAATTTTCTTTTGTAGTTTGTTTTTAACAGCTTCTATTTAATCTCAATAATCAAATGTGACCAACTAACTTGTCTTGATGGAAAACATGAACCCATTGACGAGTATAAAAGGTTCAAGTAAAATTCTATTAGGTTTAGGTTTACTTAACGACAATGATTAATGCTCGCACCATTTTACTAATGAGATTTATACGAAAGTAGCCACGTGATCCTGGTAAATAAAAGAAAATGTATAAACTAGGATCGAAATATGACCTGAAAAACACAGGGTGTTATATTGGCAAGGATACACATCTCACCACAAAAGCTAAGGAGTAACAAGTTTATAAAGGTAAATTGGATTTTATTTTAAAGGCTTAGAATGATTTGATCACTTTATCTAGTTTCTACCGATACCAATATTCCAGAAAAGGTGACAAAGACCATACATACACACCCATAACGATGGGATAGACACATATGACTGCATTCAAACCTTAACTCGAATAAGCTAAAGAGTAGGACTAGTAGAATGATATAGGGTATGGATCTTCTAACTTTTACAAAAAATATTTTTTTGGTAAAGGGTTTCTTCGGTAAATTTTATTATGCCAAAAAACCTTTAAGTACAAGGGATGAGGGTGAGTCCCACATCTCCGCCCGTTACATGGGCAAAACTATTTCCTGAAAGGAAGGTACACAAAATGACTAGACAAAAGAAACATAAATTTATTTCTTCTTGCGACCTCGAACACGGATATCCAGATTATCGCATATAGCTTGAAGCTCATGATAAAGATCCTGACCTTCGTACATATCATCATCGTATGGGTCATCATTATAGTCACCATTACCATACGAATCCATCCATTGTTCCAGCAAACTTTGAGTGCCAAAACCTATCATTTCAGATGCCATAGAATGAGCCATATCATTATCAATGGATGCAACCTCATCTTCGCTATCATATTCACCTGGAAACTCTACCTTCTTTAAAGGATTGCTAGCTTTATCCACAAGAATAGCTTGCCCACTAGTAAGTAAATCTTCAAACTTTCTAATTTTATTAATAATAGGAGTAGTACCAGAACTACTATTATCGACATTCATAAAAGAGGATCCACTTGAAGTAGCCCCGTTATGTACCAAATTAGTAGTCCCCCCATTGGTACCAAACTCCACATCATTATAGACCAAATTAAGAACATCAAATGGATTTCAATTACTAACCTCAATAGTAGGTTTCACACCTTTCTTCTTGTTACCACTAGAAGTAGCAGTAGGCTTTTTGGGAACAGGTCGATAATCTTCCTGAGGTTTAAAACCCTTTTTTGGACCAACTGGAACACCTCGAGAAGTTTGACTAGGCTTCACCACAGTCTTCTTCTTACCAGCACCTGTATTCTTCAGACATTTCTCATGAATATGTCTAAAAACCTTACAAGACAAACACCTAGGAGGTTTCCACTCATACTCAACATGGACATTACATGTATAATGGCCCTCCCTAGTAATTTTAGGCATAGCCACGACAATGTTATCTTTCAACTCCACATCAGCTCGAAGCTTAATCATAACTCTAGCATAGCTTGACCTACCCTAAGATTGCATGCACATATCAAATGTATAAGAGTCAAGCATTAGAGGAGTACCCAGTTTAGTAGCAATGGTACTAAAGCCATCCTCGCTGAAGGCCGTAACAGGTACACCATGGAGTTTAACCCAAACTGGAACAGTACTAACATCTTCCTTCAATAGGTCCTCATCCGGATGCCATTTCTTCAGGATAAGCGGGTTATTCCGGATAAACCATGGACCATTCTCAAGCATAGCATCTAATCCGTCCATGGAGTTAAATTGAAAGGAGAATAATCCGGTAGACGAGCTGAACCATGAGCGAATAAGCCCATATTTACCCCAAGTGTTCCTAACATAGTTAGCAACAACATTATATGCCACCTTCTTCCCTAAAAAAACCATAAGTTGTATTAGCAAATCGTTCACTTATAGCACGAATAGAGTCCACCGAAACAACCACATCAATCCCATTACCCCCGGGTGTAAACAAAGTATGAACATTCACTTTCTTCCCACTTGGTTTACCAGTAATATTAGCATACAAAGACTTACCAGGGGCATTACCAGCCGAAGTAGTTACTTGCGTAGGTAATGGTGGAAAAGACCCCATAATAAAGCAACAAGGTGGCCGAATCACACATACATGGCCGTAACGACGGAATAGACATGCATGATTCGATCACATCCTCATTTGAGTAAAACCTAAGATTAATCATTAGGAAAGGGAAATAAATTGTTGTTAAATAAAAATTTATGAAACAAATAGATTAAGTCCCAAAAAAATAGTTACAAGTTGTTAGATACCTTTTCCCGACCGTTACCATGATAAAGACATAACTATATACACAAACGTCTTGATCATTGATAAAAAATAACAACCTAAGTTGGCGTTCCCGTAACGGTCAACTCCCAATCATCCCATAATTTACATACTTTTACAAAGACAAGTGGCGACATCCACCACTTTATACAAAACTTTAAATCGTTGATTTATAAACACGTATCAACAAATAATCGATCCTTCAAATAATTCCATCGGTTTAAGCTTTAACGAACCGACTATCTTCAAACTTTCCTCCTCTTTTTTGTTGTAATTTTCTAATTTTTTCAATTTTTTTAATATTTACATACTACGAATCTCGATGTAATTTCATCATCTTCATGGTCATAATAACTCCGGATAATTTCTTCCATGATTCTTCATTCTTCGGACGTATCAATAATTGTGAAGATAGTAAAAATACATGAGTTTTGACTACTTTTTACATTCCCATTGCAATGTGCAAATTTTCCAACCATACCAGAGATAGAAAATGACACATGACACAAGAAATACATACTTTACACTTTAAACAACCAGCAACTGATAAATAGACTTAATCTAACAGGGTAGACTAAGGTGTAACGAAACAAATAGTTGGTGTTATTGGTATGTGTTTAATTACACATACCTTTGACCACTAAAACCAAACGTACCAAAAATACATTGTATTTGTATGTTTTGCATTTGTATTATGCAGGTAATGGATATCCAAGAAAAGGACAAAAATAGAAGCCAAAACGACAAAACCGAGCACGAGAACGGAAAAACCGTGAGAAGTCAAAAAGACAAAGTTAAAGTCAACAAAAGTCAAAAAGTCAAAGTCAACCGGGATGAGGCATTGGAAAGAGCATCAAAAACCGAACCCAAAAACCTAAATTGCCAAAAGTGGGCCCACCCGTACCCACCTAGTGGGCCCGGGTCAGCCCACTTATAATTTACAAAACCTTATAAACCTTTAAACCTTAAAAAAAGCCCAACCATTTATTTTTATACCCAGCCCAACACAAGCCCAATCCCAAACCCCTGTTAACACCCCCGTTTTCCCAAATGTTTATAACCTTTACCCCGTTAGTCCTTTAAGGACTAACAACCCAACCCAAACTCCAAGGACCAAAGATGCACCATACAAGGACTTTCCCTGCAATACACTTATACACTTTCAGGGACCATTCTTGCCAATTTCCTAAACTTTCAAAAAAAACTAGAACAATTGTACATCTTTTTGGTTACCCTGTCTCCACTACCCGCCAAATAACAGATAACACTATTCCCCTTTCTTCTCCACTTTGTCTACACACCCCACACCTTATCCCACCAATCGCCACCTTGGCAATCCTTTACACTCTAATTCGTCTATGAAAGAAGACAAAGAATGGATGGACAAGATCAATTGGCTTGGGCAACACTCAAATTTGGATGGCTAAGATGATATTTGAGCTTATACTCACACAACAAACACACACGGCTTCTCTCTCAGCAAAGAAGCACAAGACCTAGAATCTTCCTTAGTTTAGTATAAATAGGGTTCATTTGTAAGCCATTTGGCAGTTAGTTTTGTAGTTTTACAGTAATAATTAAGTTTTTTTAGCTTATTGGTAATGTTTTCTTAAAAGCTTGTTAATGATTTTCAAGTTTTAATGAAATATTGAAGTTTTTATGTTTTCCCCGTTTTTTAGTTAAAAATGTTTGATTGTTTAAAATGTTTTATAAGCTCTCAAAACTTTTTTTATAACTTTTAAGTACTACTTAAGTTATTACAAAACTCTTTCATAGTTTGTAAGGTTTAAGTTTATTTTACCAAAAATCACTCAAAAAGCTTTTTGGATGATAAGCCAGATTTAGATGGGCTTATGGACACTACTAGCTTATCTTTGATAAGCTAGAGCTTGTAGATAAGCTCTTTTGAGCTCATTTGCCCTATTTTTGAGCAAGGGCATTTGTAAGTTTCATTTTTCATTTTTTATAGCCTTATTTACTTTTCAATGCTTATCTGTTGCTTAATGTCTTCTGTTCTTATTTACTTATTTATGCTTTGTTATGATGTCTATTGCTTATTATGCTTAGGTTATAGTATAAAAATCTTGTGTGCAAGTTTTTCTTATATTTTGTCTTAAATTATCTTAAAAGTTGCATAATCTTTAATCCTGTTGTTTTTGCTGATTTAAATGTTAAAAGTTGCTTAATATGTTTGTTATAAGTCATCTATAATCTGGTATTAAGGTTTTGTTCACTAAAAATCAAGTTATTAAGTTAAAATTGGTAAAAACAGTTTTAAAGGAGTGTTTGGGACAGTAGACAAAATGGGTCAAAATGGTTTAAAAATCTTTTTGGGTCATTCACTCATCTTTAACAAGCATTTTTGAGTTGTGATAATCTGTCTTTAAGAAGTTTTAAGGGTTAAAAGCTCATTTAAGGTTTTATGCAAAAAGGTGTTTGAATCTGTGTTCTAGAAATAGATTGAACTGGCTTATTTGATTGAGCTTTTAAAAACAGGTTTCAAGTGTTGTTTTTAGTGTTGTTTTAGAGTCACAATGCAGTATGATAAAGTAGTTTACATGTCCATTAGTTGTGTAAGTTTTTGGTAAAAATATGTTAAAGTTGTACGTGTTGAAAGTTTGAAAATTCAGGCTTTTTAATTGATCATTGAGGTTATTTTATTTTCCAAAATAGTTTTTGATTGATGATAGATCTCTTTGAGGTCAAGGTTCTTAATTTGGTTTGTAGGTTATATGTTCATAAGGATCTGTTTAGGTGCTTATTTTTAAGCTCAAAAGTGTGGTTTTGTAAAGATTGCAAAAGTTTGCAAAAATTTGTCTAAGTGTTGAATCAGTGTGAGATAGCTTTTTCATGAAGCTTTTTAAGTGCTTATTTGAATTTCAAAATGCTTTTTCATTGTTGCTTATTGTAGCTTTTTGGCCATTCTTCTTAGTGGTATAAGTCAAAAAGCCATAAGGATCCTTTTGCTAGCTTATTTTTAAGCTAGAAAAGTTCCTCTTGGCCTTTTTGCTTATCAGTTTTGGCCAAAAAGCTATTTGCTTTTTTAGGCTTATTAGCTTATTGCTTTTGCTTTTGCTTTTGCTTATTTCAGGTTAGTATAGCTTATAAGGTTAGTATAAGTCCCCTTTAGCTTATTTTCATTTAGTTTAGAGCTTATTTAAACTTATTTGCCTTGTAGCTTAAAAATTTTGAGTTTCATAGCTTTTTGATGATTCTGTCTTTCTAGCTTAATTTGGTTGCTCATTTTTATTCA
Source organism: Tanacetum coccineum (assembly GCA_026074375.1). Lineage (NCBI taxonomy): Eukaryota > Viridiplantae > Streptophyta > Magnoliopsida > Asterales > Asteraceae > Tanacetum > Tanacetum coccineum. The sequence continues at coordinate 1,966 of BQNB010079457.1, read as the reverse complement.
AAATTGATTTTTAGGTATTGCTTATCATCTGTTTTAGCTTAATTCTCTTTTTGGTTTGCTTATTTGAGCTTAAAAAGCCCAACAGTTGGCATTTTAGTGTTTTAGTATAACTTTGCTTATCCTGTCCTTTAAGAGCTTATTTCGTGCTTATTTTTGATTAAAAAATTTGTTTTGTAAAAGTTGCTTATTTTTAAGCCTTCTAAAAAGTTGTAAAAAATGGCATGTAAAAAACATTTGGGAAGTCCCAGGTGAGCAAGGCTTGAAACCCGGGACCTCACCCTTATCAGCAAAGGTTTTATACACACACTCCTCTACCACTAGCGCCCTTGGGTCTTTTCCGTTTTACTTTGCATAGTCTATTTACTTATACACGTTTTACCTCTCTTTTTATTAAGCCACTTCGCAGCTTATTTGTAGCTTTTTAGAGCTTATTCGATAAGCTGGCTTAACCAGCTTATTTTTCCTAGGACCCTTACAACATTTAGGACTTTCCTGCATTTTTTTAGATTTTTCCAACTTAATTTCTTATTTTTCTTTATTTTTCGAAGTTCAAAAATTTAGAAAATCATTTAAAAATAGTAAATTAATTCAGAAAATTACAAAAAAATAGTTTTTAGATTTAGAATAAATAGTTTTAGGTTTACAAAGTTTAAAATCTTTTTCATCATTTTTAGATTTTAAATTCATTTTTAGCTTTTCAAATTAATTTTAAGAACCCCCCCCCTCCCTATAGTTTTTATTATCCAAAAAGTAGTGAAAAATGTTTTTCAGAGTTTTTATGATATTATAGACTTTTCTAAAGTAGAAAATCATTTTTTGGAATTTTTAAGAATTAATTTGTCACTTTCTAGAATTTTAAATAGATTAAATAGGTTTTAATTCATAAAAAATTATTTAAAAAGCCAAAAAAATATAAATCTTTCTTAGAAAATTTTCTTTTGTCATTTGAAAGGTTTAGAAACTAAGTTTGAATTTTTAGGGTTAATATTTGCCTTAGCTAGTTTTTTGTCGCGTTTTATTGAATTCCCGTTAACGTTTTTAGTTAAAATTTGTTTTCCCTTAATTTTTTTTAAGTGTTTGCATTAATTTTCCCGTAGCTTTAGAAATCCAATCATAATTTTGTTCCATTCAAGCATCGATTATCAAAACGACTCTCGACTTTCAATTGCATTCCTTGTTGGGGATAACAACCCGGGAATCATAACCCGGTTTACTATAATTGAGATTTTTTGATTCTCATTATTATATATTTACTTATATTTATATATAGTAAAGGGCTTTCAATCAGTTTTTGGCGCCGTTGCCGGGGAGGATTGTTTACGATTGTTGAGCCGTTTGACAATTTGTGTTTGAAGATCCTTCCGTGTGAAGTTATTTTGCTTATTTTTTAAAAAAAAAATACAAAAACATTTTTCATTTCTTTTATTAGTATATATAATATATAAAAATAAAATAAATAAAAAAAAGAAGAAAAAATCAAAAAAATTAAAAAATTGTCCATAAAAAAGAAATAAAATTCACCATCAATATAATACTTTCAATTGAAGTATTATCATTAATAAGTTCCCGAACCAAAGATCAAAAACTTACCTTTTGTGTCTCTCGCGAGGTACGGCTCACCTTCGAAAGTTAAACAAACTATAAGAGGGCTATAAGGAGGGTCGTTCCTAGGAGCTACGACCCTAAAGGAGAAAGATTTTTAATAGCTTCGCGCTTTCCTACTCCTCCGCTCCTTTGTGCGTTTATCTCTTTTAGGAGTTACCGAGAAACGAGTTGATTATTATGTTTAAGTGTCTTATCTCATTGTCCGTTATTAAAATACATTGTGAATACATTGTTGAAAAACTAAAAAAAAAATTAGTATAAATTTTCTTTTAATATTTTAATGCATGCGCACTCGTTCTCAATCTCGTAATTCTAACCGTCAACAACAACAAGTCCCACCGACTTTTGTTGAACCATTTAA
>BQNB010079456.1:0-30236 GCA_026074375.1 Tanacetum coccineum | reverse complement strand
TTTAGTGTATGACTAAGCTTTGAAAACAAAAGAAAAGAAGAGAAAAAAAAAACGTACGAAGTAACAAACCAAACAAAAAAACACAATAACTAAGCAAATCACTCCATGGCTCTTGATACCAATTGTATTAATTCAACTAAGCCAATTCAAGTTAAAATTGGATTAATTCAACTAAGCCAATTCAAGTTCACTCTTTCAACAATTAACTTTCTAAAGGTGTTACAAGCATTCAATGCCACTTTAAGGTCTCTAGATATAGTGTATATATAAACTTGGTTATATAAACTGTATCGACTCTTTCTTAGCAGAATCATGAGTATCACTAAAGAACAACAACAAGCTTTGGACGATGCTCTTATACCAAGAGAACAATGTCTCACGATTGGCAGTTGCAACTACAGATTAAGCACTACATTCAAGCCCAAGGAACCCACATTTCAAGTCGCTTAGGATGTTCTTTCCCTTACTCCTTTTTATCAAGCCTTTCTGATCACTGCAAGTGTCCCTGCTATCTACATGCAAGAATTCTAGAATAGTGCTTCTTACCACAAGCACACCATCAGATTCAAGATGAACAAAAAGAGTTACTCTTTTGGATGTTCTTTCCCTTACTCCTTTTTATCAAGCCTTTCTGATCACTGCAAGTGTCCCTGCTATCTACATGCAAGAATTCTGGAATAGTGCTTCTTACCACAAGCACACCATCAGATTCAAGATGAACAAAAAGAGTTACTCTTTTGATCTGGACACTTTCACGAACATGCTTCAGATATGTCCAAAGCTTCCTGGACAGCATTTTGTTGATACTCCGTTTGAAGAAGACATTCTTGCATTCATGCGAGAACTTGGATATTTTAGAACAATCAAGCTTCTCTCTTATGTCAAGGTTTATTTGCTACCTCAACCTTGGAGAACATTTGCTACTATCATCAACGAATGTCTTAGTGGTAAAGTTACCAGAATCGACACACTTTGACTTTTTAAGGCTCAGATTCTTTGGGGTTTATATCATCAAGAAAATGTTGACTTTGTCTACCTTCTGTGGGAAGACTTAGTGTATCAGATCGAAAACAAGGAGTCCAGAAAGAACAAGTACATGTACTACCCAAGATTCACCAAGGTCATCATCAACCACTTCATGTCACAAGATCAATCGATTCCGAGAAGTAACAAGGTGGATTGCCACATGCCTTATGATGATCCCATTCTCACTACAATGAGATTCATCCCTCAGCATGAAGTAGTTTAGAAATATGGTGCCATTCTTCCTGATTACTTAACAACTCAAGCAATAAAAGAATCCGAAGCATACAAGACTTACCATGCTCTTGCTATTGGAAAGGTGCAACCAAAACCAAAATATGTACGTCGATCTTCCAGGACAAAGACTGATGATGTACCCAAACCTTCCTCTGGTAAAAGAGTTAAAGCAACTGCTAAGGTATCAAAGTCTGGAAAGAAAAAGCAACCATCTATCGGATTAGACACTCTCTCAGATATAGCATTGACTGAGGCTGAACAATTAAAGCTGGCTACCAAACGAAGCTTAACTCAAACTCACATCTCTCAACCCAGCGGCTCTGATACCAATTGTAGAATATAAGTAATCATTGATATATGAGTAGCAAGAACTAGAGAGAGAAACTGGAAGGAAGGATGTATTTCTAGTGAGAGAAAGTGTAGAAAGAGAAATGTATTATGAAAATGAGAAATATAAAACCAACCAACCAATACCCTCTCCAAGCTATGGAGAGGGTATTTATACCTAGTATTGGTCGGCCATGGTCCTAACAAGGCTTTTCATAGGCCTTTAGGCCATATTAGCTTATGTTACTAAACCATAACTAACTACGGGCTTTGACTATTATTGGAAGTGACCGAGACTTTTCTTGTTCCTAACACAGTGGATGCTCAAGGCACATGACAGGGAACATGTCCTATCTTATTGACTTTGAAGAAATTGATGGAGGATATGTTGCCTTTAGAGGTAGCTCCAAATGAGGGAAAATCAAAGGCAGAGGTACAATCAAAACTGGTAATTTAGACTTTAAGGATGTGTATTTTGTAAGAGAGTTAAAATTTAACCTCTTTAGTATCTTACAAATGTGTGACAAAAAGAATAGTGTTCTCTTTCATGACACTAAATGTATTGTTTTATCTCTAAACTTTAAGTTAACTGATGAAAGTCGTGTTTTACTTAAAGTTCCTAGAAAGGATAATATTTACAGTATTGATTTAAAGAATATTGTTCCTAAAGGAGGTCTAACTTTTCTCTTTGCAAAAGCCATATCTGATGAATCTAAACTTTGGCATAGGAGGCTTGGACATATAAATTCCAAACTATGAATAAACTGGTTAAGGGAAATCTTGTAACAGGTTTACCTTCAAGACTTTTTAAAAATAATCAAACCTGTGTTTCTTGTTGATTTGATATAAATATATATAATAAAATATATAAAATACCAAATAGTAATAGTAGTATAGAGAGTATCCCGTTTGATATGACAATTACTTTAGGAAAAGTAATAGTTTATCTCCCGGATGTCGTATCCCAACGAGAGATGAATTTGAAATCCACGAAAGCGTTTTGTTTGATGCTTGAATATCGAATATTTTTTTTTGTTTTTGGTTCTAAACTAAAAATTTAATTAAACTATTTAAAAACTAGATAGCAAATAGCGAGTAATTAAACGAAGAACGATATATTATAAAAGATATGCTTGCTAAGTGTATTGATTAGATCCTTAAGTGTGAATTAAACATACAATTAAGTCCTTATTGATGAACCAATATCTTTCTAACAAATTATCTTCTCACAACGTTGGCTTATATTGAAAACAACTCTTATTAAGATATCGATTACTAAATTATTACCTAATTATTCTTACGGCTTTTTCCCGCTCGAATAACCAAAACAATAATTTAAGTAATATAAAAATCACTAATCAATATTTTCTCCTCTTTATTAATCAGACTTAATTCTCTAAACAATTTAACACTTAACAAGCATATATAAAAATCTACTCACTACACATATTAATAAAACTAACACTAATCAACAAAGCAAACATTTTTAAACTAAATAATAAGCTACAACTACTAATAAGAGAAAAGGAAAAGAAAGAAAAACCCGATTGAAGAAAATGGAGACGAATTTAAACCACCCGATCTTATAAACTTAATTAAACACTAAAGATTAAAACTTTATTAGTTTTTATGACTACTTAGTTAATAAAGCTACAAACTTTATATACTAAATAGCCTTAAAAACTAAAAAGCTTTAAACTTTAATAGTAAAATAAGCTTATAAGACCCATAAGCTCCTCGCCTAAGTGTTAGATAGATTTCATCAACATTAAAACAAACAAGGTAAAGCTTCTTTTAAGATCTAAATAAGCAACATGAAAACTTTAATATCTAAAAACTTTGATTAAAACTATAAATTATTTTTTAAACTATTTATAAAACTAGATCTAAAAGTGAATAAGCAATCGAAAACTTTAACTACTAATAAGCTTTTAGAACTAGTAAACTAAATAATAAGCTCTCGAAAATAAGGGTGCTCATGACTTAAAGAATAAGCCAAGTAGAAGACTCATGACACGTTTTTAGCATTCGAATCGAGCATAAGCAAGAAATAAGCAAAACAATAAGACAAAATGAAATAAGAAAAAGCTTATTTGATAATATGAGCTTAAATCTAAATCTAATAAGCCAAAGGAAGGCTTATTTGAAGTAAGAAATAAGCTAGGAGAAAGCTAGAAGCAATAATAAGCCAATAAGCTATCTTATTCAAAAATAAGCTAGAGAAAAAGAAAAGAAAGGTAAAATTAAGCCATAAGAAAATAAGCACTTCAATCTTCAAAACATCTTCATTAATAAGCTAAAAATAGTTGATTACAATAAGCTAGATAAGCTATAAAAGCTTTTACAATAAGCAAACAAATAACCTAAATCTATTCTAAATCTACTCCTACTCCTAACTAAATTATACTACTATAAAAAATAAACTAAAAATCTAACACTTATGCCTGCTACTCGTCATCTTTTTATATCCAAAATAGAGTGAGGATAACATCGTACATTCATCGAGTCATCCAATAAGAGTCCTAGATCGAAAGGGTATAATGGATCCTTTCAACAATGGAATGATTCCTTCATAATGGAATCAATCATTGCTCTAAGAACTTCCTAGTACTGACCAAGTGAGAAATGCTTTGATTCATTAACAAACTTGCTCCACGTTGGCCTTTTAACATTGCGTTTAAACATGCAATGTTCATATACACAACATTCCTAGTTCCATGATCGAGAAAAGAGTATATCTAAAGTTCACCACGTGTGTTGCTTTGGATCGATGAAAAAAATGTTAGTGGGATGAGAGTGGATAAGCCACTCGCCTGTTTTGAATTATTTTAAGTGTGTGAACAACACTTGCCAATCAATTTCACAGCCAACGACAAAATAGATATAACAATTACATTTGTCTTGGGCTGCCATGTAAATCTTTTTTGTATTGGGTTGGGCCGAGAAATGCATCACGTTCTGCTGGCTTAGTAATAATCTCTCCTTTTCTGGTCGGAGCATGATTTAAAATGGTGGGCTAAAATGTGCAATACAATTATGGGCTGACTTAAAAATAGCTCTTAGGCCCTGCGTAAGCTTGGCTTCGCTATTCTGTGGCTTGAAAACATGGACAAGATAATAATAATGGTCGGCCCGACCCATATAAAGGGTAACGGTTCCGACCCAATTAAAAAATGAAGGCACCACTGAACTTTGAATTTCTGTGCTCTTTCCAATGGCATGCTCAAGAAATTTATCCGACTTCGTCTTGACTTCAAATAATAAGCAAACTTGATAGAGTCAAGCCCGAAAATCATCGTTTTTGCTCTGTTTTCAATCCTTAGTACCTACGAGACATAAAAAAACAAACCAAACATATTTGCAATAATATTAAGCATATTTTAGTGCTTTAGTCCATTTAATAGTGTGCTCCGGGTTATAAATGATGTGTGTTTTAGCACACATCGGTGACTTGCACGTCAAACCACCTAGTACCTAGCTCAAATCGCTTGATTCCCATATCAAAACGCCTGTTACATTCATCAAATCGTGTAAACTAGGAGCTCAAATTGCCTGAAACTATACTTGATAAGTGTAGAATACACATATCCGTTTGTACCTAAAATAACCCAATTAAACCCAAAACAGACTAAAAATGGCAAAAATATGCTTGTATTTGTGTTTTGTGTGTGCAGGTACGGATAAATCAAAAATCACAAGAAAGCAGTCAAAAACGAGCAAGCACGAACACAAGAACGGAAGAGTGAACAAAAGCCGGAAGCAAAGCCAGGAAAGTCAAGCCTCAGTCAAATCCAGTCAAACTATAAGTCAACATAACCCATTTTCCTTTTATAACAAGCACAAGGGCTAATCTAGCACTTTTCGAAAGTTATTTATAACTAGAAAAAGAAGGATCCAAACACAAGGACTCAAATTGCCAACTTCCCAAACTTCAAACCGATTTACCCTTTTCAGTTAGAAAAAGGGCGGGTAAAATCGTGTTACTATTCATCGTCTCTCCCACCATTCACCTTAGTCAAAACAAGGGGCAATTAAGAATTAAAGGGCCCATTAGTCAATTCATGAGCTCCCTAATACAAATGAAGGGTCAAATCAGTCAAATCAAGGGGTTACTTATCCTCACTCAAGCTCACTCATCACGTCACAATAGGTTACAGCACAAAATTATGGTAATTGTACATTATTTCCACTCACCAAAAGAAGCACAATGTCATCCAAAAGGGAATGACACGCTGGCGATCTTCAGGTGTCCACACAATGATCCAACGGCTTACAATAACCCTCAAATGATTGAAGAAATTGATTGGCTAAGATTAAAGATTGGAGAGCAAAGCAAAGGGTCTGGAAGCTTTAGCTTTGAGCACTATATAATAGGCCTCACCCTCTCAAACACAAGATATCTAGTTTTAGTAAATTAGTCTAGCTTAAATTTCTATTTGTCTTAACTTAATGTTTCCTTAAAATGTTTTGTAATCTCCCTCCCTTTTTCAAGTAATGTAATCATACTTTCATAAGAAATTTAGCTTAATTCTTTATAACTCTCTTTCTTTTTATTCAAAAAAAGCTCTCTTAATAAGCCAAATTGTCTAAATAAGCTTTTAAGCTTATTTTAAGCTCTTTCATCTATAACTGAAATAGAGCGTTATTTTTAATTCAGTATTAATCTTACCTAAACCTTAATCAGTTTAACTTACAATGGACTGCTTTTTATTGGACATGACATTTTTTTAGGAAGGGGATCTTAACTTGGAAGAGATCCCAAGGACTTTACCCTAGCTTATCTAATAAGCTAGGGAGCTTGTAGCTGCCATTATTGGTCCTTTTGTTTAGCTAAAGGTTCAAGTAAGTTTCTCTTTTAATTTTTCTCTAAATTTTAAATTGCTTAGTTAAAATTTATATGCTTATCATAGTTTTAATTGCTTTCCTATTTGCTTATTAACTATTTGTGTTTTATTTAGCTTAATGAATCTAAATGTTCATCTGTTTTTGCTTTTGATAGTCTAGATCTTTATTTTTCATATAGTCATCATAAAACTCATAAAAAAACCAAAAATATTAGATAGCATAGTATTAATCTTTGATTTCTAGTTAAATTCAGCTGTTAATTCTTGTTTATTAAGCTTGTTTTAAGCCAAAAATCATCTGGTAGTTAAAACTTGTTCATTAGATTTCACCTTAAAAGTTGGTTTCCTAACTTTCATAAATCTAAAGGAGTTTTGGTTAAGCTAATGTTGACCATCTAAAGTCAAAGTTTTCTATGCAAAACTTGAGTCATTGTTAATATCACTTAAGATCATAGAAAACAGATTCAAAAGTTACTTCTAATTTTCAAAAGGTTATGACTTAATTTTTCCTCTCAGCACCAGGGTACTTTTTGCCTTTCTTTTTGCTTGTGAAATTTTGATCCAAAGCCCTTAAGGCTTGGATTTTGCTTGCATTATGTTTAAACACACAATTTGAGTGTGTTTAAGGTAGTGGTAGTCACTAGGTTAGCCTGCATATTGGTCTTTGTGTGTTGCAAATCGCATAAGCAGTACTAAGTTAGTTAGTACTGCTGAACTTTAGGCTTATAATTGGTTTAGCTATTATAGGTTTTAGGATATTAATTTTCTAGTAGCTAGTAGTTTAAGTGTAGCTTAATCTAAATTAGAATCTAGTTTTCAATTTGAAGCTTATTTCATAGCTTAACTCTTGGTTTGCACTAGCAGTACTAACAAAAGTTAGTACTGCTGATACTTTACACCAGCAGTACTAACAACAGTTAGTACTGCTCCTTTTAGATTAGTCTTTAGTAAGATTTTAGGTTCTTAAATTCAAGTAGGATTAAGTCTAGGTTTAGCTTATTATAGATTAAGTTTGAAATTACATTTTCCAGCTTATTTACTTAGCTTAATTTAGCTGTCAAAGTCAATAAAATTCATAAAAGCCAAAAACATTAGCCAATAAGAATTTAGCTTTTAAAATTTTTAGATTCTAGCTTTGAAGTTATAGGTTTTATTGCTTACATTAGTTGCATATAAGTTGTTAGATTAAGTTTACAAATACTCAATTGATGTCTTGCTTTTTTGCCATTGAGCTTATTGTGGTTTGAGCTTATTTCTTAGTTTCCCTGATAATGCTACGTTTCATCAACATTTTCAATGGTTCTCTCAGATGTTTTAACGCAAACTCTTTTCATCAATAAAAGGAAGCACATCTTAAGCTTCTAAATCACTTTTTATCCTTTTCAAAATGAACTTAATGAGCCTCTCAAAGTCAAAAAGCACTAGTGAGCTTACAACTCACTATTTTCTGTAAACACTTCATTGATAACTCTTAGAGAGCTTATTAATGGATTTCAGTCTAAGATGTTTTTTTTTGTTAAAAATGTGTTCACCTCAGCTCATTATATAACTTGCTTCTTTAAGTTCTTGCTGAAAAGCACTTTTTAGTTTCATCTTATTTTTAAGCCTAAAATGGACTTCTTTTGAAATCGGGCTAAACTCTCAGGGTAGGTAGTGTAACTTTTCAATTTCAGTCGTTTTTCTGTTAGTCCTTTAGGTCTTTGCACCATTAGTCCTTAGTTAAGTATTTTAATCAAGTTTATTAGTTTAAATTAGTAATTAGGTTTAGATTTTAATTAGTTTAATTAAGATTTATTAGAAAGATAAAAATTAGGGCTTTTTATTTTTATAAAATTCCTGCACTTTTTCTTTATTTAATATAATTTTTATAAAATTTTTAGGATTTTTATTTTTTTATAGTTTTTAAGTAGTTTAAATTTCAGAAAAATCATATCTTTTAATCTAAAAAGCCAAAAATAGTTTTTTCTTTTTTTGTTTTTTTTTTTTCCTAAAATTTTCTTTTGGTCCTATCTTAGTTAGAATTTTAGTTACATTTTTAGGTTAAAATTATTTACTTGCTTAATCGTTGTTTTATTTGTTTCCGTATATTGAAAATTAATTTGTCCATTTAATAGTTTTTTATTAGTATCATAGCTTTCTAAAAAAATCTTTGCTTCATATCAATCAGACCTCCAACTAAAAACAGGTTATCAATTTCGCTAGTCGTTGGGAAACGACCCGGGTGATCATACATACCCGGATTAAACTTACGTATTATATTAGATTATATAATATTTTTGAGAGTGAAATTTTATCATGGTAACTTGGGTAATTTCTTAATTACTCTTCTAAGTATAATATTTTTATATATAATTTAATATGTTTTAGTGTAATAATACGTGTGTTAAAACTGCTAACAAGTTTTTTGCGCCGCTGCCGTGAACTAGTGTCAAGAACCTTCGTTTTGAGTTTGTTGATTTGGTTTTGAAGATCCTTTCGACTAGAAAGTTTCATTTTTTGTTTTATCAAAAAAATCCAAAAAATCATAAAATATAAAAAAGTAAAAAAATATTTTCCTTTTCTTTTTAGTATAAGTAAAAGATAAAAAAATATAAAAAAGTCAAAAATATAAAAAATCTTTCTTTTTAATTAAGAAATAAAAATCACCAATTGGTAAAAATACCAAAATATAACATTCTCAACGGAGGTGTTATCATTTCAATTTCCGGTGAACTTGTTGGTTCCCAAATCGAACTAAAGATTTAACACTTGCCATTTGTGTCTCTACGAAGTACGGCTCACCTTGAAAAGCAATTTTCAAGAGCTACCGTGAAGTAGTTGATTATTTGGTTTAAGTCTCTTCCGTGTAACCGTTAAAATTCATTGTTAAAAAAAAATTAGTGTAAAGTTTTGCTTTTTGATTTTTAGTTTTTCCTTTTTATGCGCACTCGTTCGCAATCTCGAAGACGTCGTCAACAACAAACTCTTCCGGTTGTTGTTGAAAATTTTGATTTAGAAGAACCAATTGTTGAACAAAACGTTGTTCCAATGGCCGACAATCGTACGATGGCCCAAATGTTACAAGCACCCATCGAGGGGTATGAAGATGCTATAGTTGTTCCACCAATTAATGCAAACAATTTCGAGCTTAAACAACCTTTAATCAATCTTGTGCAAAGTAATAAGTTTACGGGTAGACAAGACCCTCACAATCACCTTCGATTTTTTAACAAGGTCACTTCAACGTTTAGACATCCCGAAGTTCCGAACACTTCGATAAAGCTTTTGCTTTTTCCTTTTTCTCTAGACGGTGAAGCCCGAGATTGGTTAGACAAGGAACCTCCTAGATCAATTCTCACATGGGACGACCTTGTTTCAAAATTCATAAACCAATTCTTCCCACCATCAAAAACAACTTACCTCCGAAACAAAATCACCAATTTTTTCCAAGAACCAAACGAAACCTTTAACGAAGCATGGGAACGTTTTAAAGGACTCCTTCGTCAATGTCCTCACCATGGCTTCTCGGAACTACACCAACTCGATACTTTTTACAATTCTTTGAATTCCAACCACAAAGCTCAATTGAAAAAGCAAAAAGTGTTCTGAGAAGCTTATAATGTCTACAAGCTAGGAATGATAAGCTACTAAAGCTACAAACACTAAATCCTAACTAAAATTAAAGATTAAAAGTGAAAACTCAGGAAAAACACTTAAAAGTTCAAAATAAAATCAAGCTAAAAAGCTTATTAAGCTATGATATAAGCTGAAACCTTGAAAACTTAACTTAAGCTACTAGACTAAAGCATAAAAAACTCATACTATAAACTAGAATTTAAGTTTTAAAAGTTAAGCTCTAATCCTACTGTTTTTGGATTTTTTCAGGTTTTTGTGACTTTTAAAGAGTAAAATTTACCTAGGTAATAAAGCTTGAAAATGAAAAGCTAACTTAATCTAAGCTAAGCTATATATAAACATTAATCTACTCTAATATAAGCTCCTAAATCCTATAGACTCTTGACTGAATTTAAGCTAAAACAGGCAGCAGTAGTAACTTATTGTTACTACTGCCAATGCAAATGACCAAGAGTCCTCTCTTATAGTGCAGGCCAACTTAAGACTCTACCCTGCACAACACACTTTTAATGAGTGTGTTTGAACTCACTTCTAACATAAACAAAACCTTTAAAGCCTAGATCAAATTTTAACAAGTAAAATCAAATGACAGATTGCCCTGGTGCATAAACAACTAAATTAAACCTCAAAATGATTTTCAGCTTAATCTAATCCTACAAACCTACTTAGAGATTATTCAAATGAGCAATTCAAACTAACCAAGGAAAATTCACTAAGTAATTTTGACTTTAGGGGGTCAAATAAGCCTATGCCAAACACTCCTTAAGGTACTTGACAGATTCAAATTAGCTTGAAATTTTGAAAAGCAATTAACAAAACCTAAATACCAGATGATAATGAACTTAAAACAAGCTTAAACAACATTAATTAACAACTGAAAATGCTAAAATCTAAAATCTACACTAACTTAACTAATATTTTTGGTTTTTATAGATTTTTATGACAGAAATGAAATATTAAGATCTAAACTAAATTAAGATAAACTAGATAATCTAGCATACCTAATAATCTAGAATTAAAGTTAAATAGCAATAATAAGACTAACAGTTTAAGCAAATAACAATTCTAATACTACTAATTTTCGGAGATTAAAACTAGGAATTAAAAGGCAAAAATGAGTTAAATTAAAACTAACCTCAGCTTCACTAACAGAAGCTAAACACAATTATCACTACAAGCTCTAGCTTATCCATAAGATAACTAGTTAAAAGTCCATGATAACTCTTCCAATCCTAGATTCGTCCTTTCCAAAAGTCCAATTTGCAAGATAAGTAAATTTTTAAAGCTGATTTTTAAGTTTAAGTAATGATAAGTCAGTTTAGCTCTATCATGAGCTTATAGACTCATGAGAGCTGAATTGCTTATGAGAGCTTAATGAGGCAGTGACAATTATATAATAAATTAAGAGCTTATGAAATGAAAAGAGCTTAAGATAAATCTGAATTGCATTAATATAAAAAGCTATACATACTTTTAAGAAGGAAATTACAACTTATTGATTAAAATTACAATTAAGCCTAAAATTTCTAACTAAGCTAAAGCTGTAAAATAAGATAAGATAAGATCCCGTATATAGGTGATGGTGCTATTTATAGCCATATGAGAGAACAAGAGCTCCTGCACGCCCTCTTTACTCACCATCAAAATCAATCCAATCATTGGGGAGATGTTGTCATCCGTTGGATCAATTGTGGACACTCAAGGATTGCCATGCTGTCATTCTTTGATGTGACACTTTTATGAAGTTTACTGAGTGAAATCAATGCAAAACCCTTCCTTTGTCGTTCCAACCTCCACGTGTGATCCTTGCCTTGTGAGCTACTAAGAGCTTTTGATATGACTAATCTAACCTTGCCATCTTGTTGTTTATCACTTGAATTGACTAACTCACCCCTTAATTGTGATTTGTCCTTTCCTTTTACTGTGTGGTGAATTGGGGAAGGAGATAAATAGTGTTTCTTTTCTTCGTGCCCTTTTTAACAGACTCGGGGTTAATTCGTTTTAAACTTTTGAGAAATTGCACATTCAGTCCTTGTGGTTGTTTATAAAAGGTGTAGTGTAAAAAAGGGTTTAGGAAATAGCAAGAATGGTCCCTGTGGTTTTATGAAAGGGTTATTGGGCTTAAGATTTGGGCTTATGGGCTAGATTATAATTTCGGGTAGGGTATTAAGGGTTTAAGGCCCATTTGAGGTTTAAGGGACTATTTTTGCAACTTTTGAAACTTAAAGGGCTATTTTGAAACATTTTGGGTTTTGTCTTTTGTGGTTGACTTCTGTTGACCAAGATTGACTGGAGTTGACTGAAGATTTGACTTTTCTTCTGGCTTGGCTTCCGCTTTCGTTCAACATTCGTCCATTCTGTGTCCGTGCTATCCCGTTTTTTACGGTTGTTTCTTGTGATTTTTGACATATCCGTACCTGCACACACAAAACACAAATACAAGCAGTTTTTGCCATTTTTAGTCCGTTTTGGGTTTAATTGGGCCATTTTAGTATTTAACGATATGTGTAATTTGCACATTTCATCGTGCATCATTCCCCCCCCCCCCCCCCCCAAACGGGGGGGAAACCCGTTGACAAAAGATTCCATCTAACGAATCACCACACTCGTAACAACAATTGTGGTTAATTTGTGGAGGACTTTGCGAGGAATTTTCACCGGGGTCCTGTTTGACAACGAATGGCTCTCGAGGAGCATTAACAACGTTGGTATCGTCATCGGATGACTCGTAAGTGTTTAGAAGGTCTTGGTAAATTCCATTTTCATGACAAATTGTAAACCAAACTTCCTTTAATTTCTTTCGCCATAGAGCACATCCTTGACAATTTGGACCTTCAACCGGGTTTCCACACTTCACACAATCCTGAGGGAGTCGTTGAGACGAGTCGGGTGTTTTAGGAACAAGAATCTTGTCTTCAAGACCCCCTTTAGAACAACAATAGTCTGAAGTGTACAAAGCTCCACAAGACGAGCATTCTTTAATCGCATAAAGGGGATTTAAACGATAGTCGAATGACGCCATAAGAATTAAACAATATAGAGGGTTAAGAAAAGAATTAAATGGATAAGAACAAAAAGAAGATTATTTTTGGTTTTTTAGGTTTTTTAAACAATTCATTTTATTAAAGGACAAAATGAGATAAGACAACTTAAACCAATTAATCAACAAGCTTCACGGTAGCTCTTTAAAAGAAAAACGCACAAAGGAGCGGAGGAGCGGGAAAGCGCGAAGCTATTAAAAACCTTCTCCTTTCGGGTCGTAGTTCCTCGGAACAACCCTCCTTATACCCCTCTTGTAGTTTGTTAATCAATTAAAGGTGAGCCGTACCTCGCAAGTGACACAAAAGGCAAGTTTTTGATCTTTGGTTCGGGAACTTATTGTGATAATGCTTCAGTGGAAAGCATTATATTGATGATGAATTGTTTATCTTTATTTAGGACAATATATATATATATATATATATATATATTATACTAATAAAAGAAAATGAAAAATATTTTTATATTTTTAATAAGTACGAAATTAAACTTTCCGAAGAAAGGATCTTCAAGGCACTAACTTCAAACACCACGTGTAGATCGTACACCTCTCCCCGGCAACGGCGCCAAAAACTGATTCGATATAAATATATATAATAAAATATATAAAATACCAAATAGTAATAGTAGTATAGAGAGTATCCCGTTTGATATGACAATTACTTTAGAAAAAGTAATAGTTTATCTCCCGGATGTCGTATCCCAACGAGAGATGAATTTGAAATCCACGAAAGCGTTTTGTTTGATGCTTGAATATCGAATATTTTTTTTGTTTTTGTTTTTGGTTCTAAACTAAAATTTTAATTAAACTATTTAAAAACTAGATAGCAAATAGCGAGTAATTAAACGAAGAACGATATATTATAAAAGATATGCTTGCTAAGTGTATTGATTAGATCCTTAAGTGTGAATTAAACATACAATTAAGTCCTTATTGATGAACCAATATCTTTCTAACAAATTATCTTCTCACAACGTTGGCTTATATTGAAAACAACTCTTATTAAGATATCGATTACTAAATTATTACCTAATTATTCTTACGGCTTTTTCCCGCTCGAATAACCAAAACAATAATTTAAGTAATATAAAAATTACTAATCAATATTTTCTCCTCTTTATTAATCAAACTTCTCTAAACAATTTAACACTTAACAAGCATATATAAAAATTTACTCGCTACACATATTAATAAAACAAACACTAATCAACAAAGCAAACATTTTTAAACTAAATAATAAGCTACAACTACTAATAAGAGAAAAGGAAAAGAAAGAAAAACTCGATAGAAGACAATGGAGACGAATTTAAACCACCCGATCTTATAAACTTAATTAAACACTAAAGATTAAAACTTTATTAGTTTTTATGACTACTTAGTTAATAAAGCTACAAACTTTATATACTAAATAGCCTTAAAAACTAAAAAGCTTTAAACTTTAATAGTAAAATAAGCTTATAAGACCCATAAGCTCCTCGCCTAAGTGTTGGATAGATTTTATCAACATTAAAACAAACAAGGATTAAGATGAACAAGATAATATTAAGCTACTAAGACAAAATAAGCTAGAATTTATTCTAAAAACAATAAGCTAATAAAAAGATAAAAACTTTAGATCTAAATCTACCCGAAACTAAGGTGTTCAATCAAGTGAACTTGGATCGGGTATATTTAAAGATTTAGATCTAAGAAAAATAAGCTAGAATTAAAAAGCAACAAACTTTATGCTAGAAAATAAGCTAAAAATAATAGATCTACTATTTTTAGATCTAATCCACCCGAAACTAAGGTGTTCAATCAAGTGAACTCGGATCGGGTATGATTAAGGATTTAGATCTATTATTTTTAGATCTAATCCACCCGAAACCAAGGTGTTCAATCAAGTGAACAAGAGACGGGTATATTTAAGGATTAGATCTATATATAAAAAATAAGCTTGAATAAAAATAAGCAATCGATAATAAGCTAAAATAAGCTCACTCGAAAAGCTCTAAATCGAAAACAATATAAAATAAGCTAGTCTAAATAAGCTATGGAAGTAGCTTATTAGAATATAAGCTTAAGAGATCGGATCCAAAAATAAGCTATAAGCATGAGCTTATTTGGAAATAAGCAAAAGAAAAATAAGTAGAAGAATAAGCATATGAAATAAGCATTAATAAAACCAACCTTAAAAAAAAGCATCTCCATTCATAAAAAATAAGCCACTACAATAAGTCGAGATGATAAGCTATAAACTTTTATAATAAGCCCAAAATAATCTAAATTATTCTACTCCTACTCTTAAAACTAACACAACAACTACTATACTATTAAAAATAAGAAAATAAAACAATGAAGATGGAATCCTCAAAATCGTCGGCTGTGCTTCTATATTTATAGCCCCAAGTATCCCAAATAGACCCTTCTAGAGGGACACGTGCCTTCTATTTAATTGCAACCTCGAAATAAATATCTTCCATCAATTTGCTATCTTGATGACAGCTGTCCCATGTGACGTGCTCAAATTGTGAGCAAGTTATATCAAAAGCTCCAAGCCATGTGACACAATATTCCTTGGTCAAATTAGTCAAAGGAAGAAAAGTGGCAAATATCTTGTAGCGAAATGGGCTTACAAGTAGTCATCTTCGAAATATAGAATTGGCAAGTGACGGGCCAAGTCCAGCTGATAATACGTTACGTTTTGGGCTGTCTTCGGACTTTGGCGAGCCTCAATTTTCTTCGATAAATACTTGAAATCTTTTACTTTTACTCAAATATTAATGTTCGTGCCGGTGGACTTGTAATTTCGTGCTCTTTTCAATGGCATACTCGAGAAATATTAACGACTTCGTCTTGATTTTGAATAATAATTAACTTGATCAAATCGAGCTCGATAATTTCTGTTTTTGCTTTGTTTTCAATCTTTAGTACCTGCAAGACATAAAAATACAAACCAAACATATTTGCAGTAATATTAAGCATTTTTTATGTTTTTAGTCCGTTTTAATGGTGTCTTTCGGGGTACAAATGATGTGTGTTTTAGCACACATCATGGGCCATAAAACATAACGGGTTTGATGTACCCGAAGTAGAACTCGACATATAGCATAGTGTCAGAAAATCATGTAAGCAACGTTGTAAGGTTTTCTCCATCGAGAATGGAACTTGTTGACTAGTAAAGTAACTCTCGAGGTGGGTACTCGGGGAGTGGAGTATGTCGAAGAGGAGCTTCGTGACCGAACCACTATAAATCATCGTATCTGGTTTGCATTTCCTTTTACTTATCTCTTTACATTTAGATTAGCATTTATCGCTTTATATTGCATTATATTGAAAATTATGTGTCGTGTTTCTTATATAGTTTTTATTATGTTTGTGTCGTGAATAGATGTGAACATTGTGCTTGGGTTTGCATTGTTGTGATACACTTTAATACTATATGTATAGTTAGTGTAGAACTAGTATGAAAACTCTTCATATTTTGTCACGCTTGATTGACAATTTGATACAAAACATTTTAGTTTTAGATAGAAACGTATTCACTCCACCTAAATGGTTTCCACACTACATGCATAACAAAATCAAGATTTGACTTTCATAGAAATATTCGCAAATACTAAGAACACTTAACTAGGTTATATATGTGTAAGGTGGCTCTGATACCACTGTAGGGTTCTGGTGTCACCCGTATGGCTATGACATGCACATTGGTAAGTAAACAAATAAAACCATGCGGACCAAAACCTTAATAGTCATATCTACCTATACACTGATATAACCTAACTAACACGTATAAAAGGTGTTTATAAGTACTTACTTCTTAATCTTGTTATGCGTAAGCTGATTTAAATTTATTAAATGCACGGAACACCTCCTTCTTGATCTTGATTCATCTCTTGAACTTTAGGTTTTCGGGAATGATCACTTCTTCTGGACCGCATCAGGTATCAACCGGGACTGCACAAGTAAGACTAGGGCTACGAACCTATCGCAAGTTAGGAGAGTATGAAATTCGAGTAAAACCCTAGTTGATCTTTACGATCAAACTAGGGCATGATTAGGGTTTGTGATAACCCTAATCGGTCGTGTATATGCAACCGACCCAAAGGGATAATCACTTTGGGATTTCATTTACTTGGAGTCGACCTTGTGTCGACTTCGGGTTGACTTAAGGGTTTTGACCAAAGGGTTTCGGAACCCTTTGGTTCTTGTTTGCCGATCGCACAAAGAAAGAGGGAGAGGTTTTTATGGTTCGGGGAGATTATGTGAGATGTGTGTGAAAAGTGAAACTCCTCATTGCTTGAGGTTTTGTCTAAATCGACCTAAACACCCCTCAGGGTTGTTGTTTGTCTTTTGTCATATTACACCATCTAATAATTATCTAGGATAAATAATTGACTTAGCGTGATTACCTTTTTACCCTTTAATGAAAATAACTCCGTAGTTTCATTTCCTATATCATCTATTTATATTTCATAACTAGTTTCTTATTTCAGCTTGCAGTGTCCTGTTTAGTGTGCACCGGTGTGACCCTTTGGCATTTTTTGAAAGCCGGTGGTAAAAGCCATTATTTGATTGTACATTATCCTTTCATAAAACTCACTATAAAAAACTAGCTTAAAAGAGGATGAGACATCCAACTTTCATAAACCACCAATCGATCTCATACTTGACTGATGTAAGGTCGTAATAGTATTTGTATTAACTAGATACTTATGCTTTTAATTCCTTTAAGAAACTCCATGCGTGTCATTTTCATGAAAAAATTCATTGCTTTCTACGAGAAAAAGAGGGAACTTAAATGTGTACACCAAAACAGTGGTCCAACGTTTTCGTCGTCAATGTTTTTATAGAGCTAAAGAGAATAGGTTGAAATGCAAAATCGATTTTATATATCATTATTCAAATATAAACTTCTCAATAGTTATATGCATGAATTGTGTATTAAAACTAATTTTCCTGGATATGAATTTTAAGCCGTTGACAAAATAAAAAGAAAATCTAAGTCTATTAGTAGATAATAACCTCTCAATCACAACGTACTCATGGACAAAAAGAACTAACTATAATTATTACTGTACTTTAATTTTTTGACTTGTTATAGTCAAACGATTTGTTTTCAACTTTTCCACAAAAGGCCTCAAAGCAAGGCAAGGCAAGGCAAGGCCATTAACTAAAGTGTTATGAATGTTTGTGTTTTATATGTTGTAGACCTTGATCTTTACATGATGAAGAAGAGATAACTGGCTCATAATAAAGGGGAAGAAAATGAATTTGTATTTTGAAGTTAGAAAAAATTGCATGTATTTGAACCTGTTCTAATGCGTAGGCAAATTCTATCTTGTTTTTAATAACATTTACAAAAGTAACGGCCATCAAACCAATATTAATGTAGACTTGTAACAAATAGAGAAATAACGTAACAATCTAACACAATTACTAATAATAATGAAAAAAATTACAGTCATCCAACAAATTTACTTAATAATAATAAAAAATTACAATTATAAAATTAATTTTCTTAAATAGTAAACTTGTAACATCTCACATCTAGATTTCTATACTCCCTATATAAAAGGTTAATATCTTATTTCTAACTCTAATCTTAATTACATCGTAATATTAAACACTACACACATAATCATAGCATCTAAAATATCCAGAACCTAATATTACAAGCCTAAACCATCTAATAAACACATTCGTAAATAAGTACTTATTCAATCATAACTTTATTGGAAAAGATGTAAAACCATTATAAAATATTCATCATGCACATTTAAAAGCCTTTAATAGCCAAAACTTGTAACAGCCCAAAACATTTAACAACCAATTAAATGGTAAAGTTGTAACGACTCATATACGTTTTTTAATAAAGTCAACTTTTAACTGTTAACATTGATATTGTCATCAATTCAGTTAATTGTAACTGCTGCATTCATGTGGTACAATTGTAACGGTATATTAAACATCATTTAAGTGTAAACCACAAACTCAAATACGAGTATAAAAACCTAACACACTAACAAAATTCATTACACCATTTTCATCTCTCTGTCTTATATCTCTTAAAAACACAAACACTTTTTTCTTTCATTCTTTAAACCACCAAATTTCGCCGTCTCACATATCAGATTTTGCCGCCACTACCATTTAGTTCTGCCGCCACCTTTGCCAACATCCGTGATCCTAAATCTGTTAACTTTTGATGAAGTGGCTGAGATTTTTAGTTATTTTTTTTATCATGTTATGTTAGTGATTTGGTGATTGTAGTTTTGAATTGATGATCGATGATGATGATGATAACCCATTTTTGGTTTTATTTTGTCGAATTGTTAGAATTTTAATATTTGATTTGTGACTATTGAGGTGTTTGTAATTGTTCAATTTACTTAACTACTATTTACGTTCTACAGTAATTTTCTTTTTTTTTCTTTTTATTATGTAGTGACTATTCACTGTTAAAAATAATTATTGAATTTGTTCAAGTTTATCATTTCCAAATCTTAAAAAAAGAATAAGAAATATCATTAACAAAGTGTAACCGCTTAAAATCATTACTATCAATAATGATTATTAAAAATGTGTAACCGCATCCATAATAAAAATCCACACAAACCATTTCGTATCTCCCACACACAAATGTTTTTTGTTACATCAAAAATAGTCTCTCAATATACCCTCACTTTCACTCCTCAACTCTTTTACTGGTACTTACTTCAGAGATTCTTTATTTTTTCGTTAGAAAAACGCTTAGCCAAATAATATTTGCGCGCCGCAAAATATAGTCACAGGGTACCCGCCGCCGCATTGCGCGGGTACCCGGCTAGTGTACCATCAATTATGCAGATATTTGTTTCTTGTAACATAGCCTTTAAGGTTATGTTTAGCAAAGCCCTTATTTTATAGCTTCATCAAAGTGGCACAAACAAAAGTAAGATTGTAAGTCTTATTTTACGGTGTGCGGGTCTTTGATCGACTAATTCACGTAGGCATGAGCACTATGCAGACTCATCAAAGTTTTCCCTTTTGGAGAGACCAATTCGGGTTTGTTTGCATCAATCAGATGTGGTTGAATTAGGAACTAAGAACCTACTAATTAATCATATGAGTACATGAGTGCATGACGAATAAATAGATACCTAATCTCTTCTAATTATAACACATTTCTTTTGCTCTCAAACCTTCTTCATTAATTCACCACCTTCTTTTTGAAAAATTCTTTCTTTTCTTCTTGATACCACAATTTTTAGGTACAAAAAACGCCGGATAATGTTATAATAATTTCATATGTGACGCAGTTGTGTTAATACATTTTTTTAATCTGACTAGCTATTTTTTATAACTGCGAAAATATATTACAAAGCTAGGGAGAAATTAGAAAAATTACAAGTGACTTGCCACATCTATTCATATACCAATCAAAATAATGAATGACTATCATAAATATGACTTTTCTTCATTTTCGGATCTCGGAAAACGTAACTGTTTCTAAAGCGCCATAGCATCCATATCGTGGTATATCACACCCACAACCTTTCTTTTCTTTGAATCTTGAACAGAAACCTCCACCCTGTCTAACTCCGACCAACTATTTCTCTGAAACTTTACTAGATTGAACAGTTAGTTATAAACATACCAAAAACTTGAAATGTGTATCAAGATGTTAAAAATCGTATAAAATAACCCAATAATCAAGCTGCGATATCAAACTAACTGACAGTGTCATCGACAAACAACGACTAAAATTTCATTTTCTCAACTATAATGTATGTGCACAGTGCTAATCATTTGATGATCCATGCAACTACCCAATGATTGATCAGGCTGCCCACATGTGGGACATTTGAAAATGGACTCTTTCAATATGCCCTTCCCCAGTTGCACATAAATAACAAATATACACACATTATTATGAGATGAGATGGGGTGAACCAATTTTATAAAGTGGTTGCAACCACTTAAGTAGATAAACTTCGTATTGTTTAGTAAATCTGACAAGCTAAGTCATTCGTGCATGCACCATGTTATTAAGAAATTGTTGCAACCACATGTATGATATGCAGTTACTATTAAAACATAGATATATACTTATCATACCGAATAGAAAAATGCATTTAGGCTTCTTTAGGTTATCATCTCATGGAAGAAAGACACTCACTATAGGCGAGAACCCTACTGAAATTATATGGACAAGTGGCTTAGGTACTTCACATTGATCTTCAAAACACATATGGTCGGTTATACATCTTCATGTACATAATAGTAATTTATCATCTTCATCCTGGCCTATATATGTTTATGACAACATAAACGTCCGTCGGTCACTACTCCATTTAGACGAAAAAGAAAAAAACACGTAAGTTTTGTTTGACAGCAAGCATTTAATTTATGAGTGTTTTAGAGCAACTAATGATTTAAATATAAAACTTGTTTAGCAACAAGCATCTAGCAGTTGAATTTTGTGTAACCGGTTTCATTCAAAACGCTTCTTCAAAAAACATTTAGATCTTGCAACTAGAGTCTTAGCTTTTAAATTACATGTATACTCATTTTATTTATTTCAGGGAATTTTTTTGTTAATATGTATGAATTTTTACGTTATTTTAAATTTTATAATTACAAATATAACTATATTAACAAACAATTTTATGGAAAGCAACTATCGCCTGCTAATTGCTAACTACTACTGCTTATTGCACTGCTTACTGCTTATGCTATTACTACGTTTAGCCAAAAATGCATTTAATAAAATGTAGATAAATGTGTATGATTAAAAGTTTTGAACATATTATAAGTAACAACAACCTATCATTCTAATCCTACAAACTTATCAAACAAAGTGAAAAATGCATTTCATTACTATGTAACGTCATTAACTTTTATATGTAGCATTACAAATGATAATATACAAGCATGATAGCTCGTGCGTTTAGGCGGAGCTTATTTTTTTCGAAAGTCCTGGCCTTTTTTTTGTTAATTTTATGTTGTATAAATTTAGTACGAAAAACATCTCGTTTTGCTTAAACTGGTATAATATTTGAACTGTTGAATAAAGATTTATTATTATTTTTT
The DNA here is from genome assembly GCA_026074375.1 of Tanacetum coccineum. Classification (NCBI taxonomy): domain Eukaryota; kingdom Viridiplantae; phylum Streptophyta; class Magnoliopsida; order Asterales; family Asteraceae; genus Tanacetum; species Tanacetum coccineum. Next base: position 8,093 of record BQNB010079456.1, on the reverse strand, counting down.
TCATTCAGTTTATTATTTTTCTCGAATGAATATTTTTCCGTATGCATTTTCCAGACTATATAAAAATGTGATTTTACATGGTTGTACAATTGAAATCTCTTGCCACGCGCGTTGCGGCGAGCTTATTTATCTTTGGTTGTCGAATATATATTTTAGTAGTTGTTTCCTCGCGCGTTGCGCCAGAGCTATTTTTGTCTATTTCTCGATGATGCATTGTCGTAATTATGTAGCCGGTAATTTTTTTAAAGAAGTAAAAGTCAACATTACGTTTCGGACCCCTGTTTTAAAGTTTTTAGGTAGTTTAGGGTGTCGTCATTTTGTGCGAGTATTGAATAATATTGTAATGATGGGTTCGTACAACAAATGTGTGATATATTATACAACACGTATTGCCTTTCTTTTTACACAAAATAAAGATATTTTTGCTCAAACAAATTCATTCAATGTTACAAAGCGAACATAGAATTGGGCCTCGGGATTCAGCCCGTGTAATAGAACTTCAGCCCAACCACTGTAAAAAAATATCAGTACAAACGACGCAAATACAGCATCGTTTTGTTTAGAAAATGAGTAATATTATAATATAATATGGGTCAAAGTGCTGTCACAAATAGAAATAGTATTGGGCCGTCGCTGCACATGTTTTGTAAATTAAAATGACCTTGGAAATCACACTTGTTCTAAGGAAAATTGTGGTTTTAGCTTTTGCCGTCTCTGTCATTCACGAGAGTTAGTTAGGTTGCATATTTCTATCGTTCTTAGAGCATCTCCGGCCAATGCATTAGTTTGTAGGGGCAATTTCATATATACCCAAAACAAATAGCATAATTACATATTTCCCTAATACATGCTTTAAAAGTATTGTACATATGCATTGAAAACTTGTCATTTTTGGTAAATATGATAATTATGAAGTTGGTTTTGGGTATATATGGAATTTTCCTTAGTTTTTACAAGATTTTTTACTATCTGGAAAAGTTATTAGAAGATTTGAATCACTGGAGTAACTACTTTGCAAAAGACTTTTTAGAGAAAGACTTGTTACCTATCAAACGTTTGATAAAAAAAACAACTAAGTCATTTTCATTAACCGCATGCTTGTTATACCTTATATATTAACCATGAAGATCGTTCCCCCGAGGTGCTTTTAATGCATTGATTGCCATATTAACCATGAAGATCGTTCCCCCGAGGTGCTTTTAATGCATTGATTGCCAACCGACCCGGATTCGACCCGCTCTGACCCGGGGCATTATTTTATTCCAACCCACCGTCCCCCTTCATACGTGTTCATCTCTCGATTCTTCCCACCGTCCCCAAAGCCAACAACTTCTCCATTAACACACACCAACACCTCTCTCAGCTCTCTCTCTAGATCTTTCTTCTTCTCTCTCTAGAAATAGATGAGCAAGGGGATTTGTTTCATGGTTACGGTTTCGGCGATGGGATGTTATTGCCGGAGCGGTACTGCTCTTTGCTAAAAATATTAACAGGCTTCATATAACAAGGTATATCTCCTGTTTGAGTTGATGATTCGGTTGTTTAGCTTTCTAGCACCTCGGGGGAACGATCTTCATGGTTAATACATAAGGTATAATTATTTTTTAAATACTTTTGTGTATTTTATTTGATTACGTCGCTTTTAGCATCTGATTTATGTGTGGTTCGGAAATGATAGATGTGGATTTCGTATGTTAATGATGTCTGTGATGAAAGTTGGGGTTCATTTTTTGAATGAATTTCATATGTTTGATCTGTGTTCTAATACGTGATGCTTATATTAGTAAATTTAACTTTTATTTGCATCCTGGCGGAGCTAAGCTCGCAGCCATGAAATTGGGTCGTTTTAAGTTGGTACTATTTGCATCGTGGCGGGGTGAGCTTCTTAAGCTCACAGCCATGACAATGATATGCTGTTTAGAAAAGAAAAAAAAAGCAAAATCCTCAGTTTGATAAGCTCATTTTTTTGGTATTTGCAATTGAAATAAGCTGTTTTTTTTTGCTTATGAACACATATGCTAAATGTGACCCACACTAGGCTTCTCGATGCCACCAATCTCTTTGTTGCCACCATTCATGATGAGCGGCGATGTTGATCGGTGTGTGACGATTGCTTTGAAACAGGTTGCATTATTTTTGTAACTGCTAAGAGTTCTATTGTTGTGCAGTGTATGAATGTGTTGTGTACCACACACTAAATTATGGCAGGTTGTGTGTTTGCTGACTAATAAAGAGGAAGAGGGGCATTCCTTATTTTGGGCTTATGAGTTTGGTTTGTTGACCTTATTTTGGCAGACTCACGCTGAATATTAGCGTGTATGATCTGACCTTTCGGTTGTGCGAAACTAAACACTATATAAAGATTTATGGTTTGTGTTGGCTTATGCTTTCGGGTCTTCGCTTGCATATGTTTTGATTTGTCAGAAAATAAAAGCTATCTTTTGTTACCGCTATCCATGGTGTGCAACAAGAGCTATAAAGATTGACAGAATCGTGTGTTGAAATTTGTTTTTAGATACTGAGGCAACTAATTATGTGTGTTAGTATGCTTTTCACCTGAGTACTGCCTTTTATATAAAGTTAAAATATAATAAAAGTGACGCGTTTGGTATGATGCGTTAAGTGGAAGGATGGTAGAGAGCGAGAATTACTCGCCTCAGCAACCTCCACAGTTGCACCCATGGTATGGATTAAATAACGGCTTGAAACGTCGTTCCTTGAATTATTTACACTTTAAGGGAATGTGTATTTTGGGTAAAGTGCTTATACATTTGTAGCCATGGTGTGGCAAGTTATTAGATTTGCAGCCATGGGTATAGAGAAAACGAAGGCAGTGATGATATTTTTTCGCAATCGTATTTGTGGTAAACAGTTGCCTATATCTTGGCTGGGCAGCCACATCAACACGGTGGTTGCAGCCATGGCAGGGATTCTGTAATGCCGCAGCGGTTGCGGATCTGAGCCTCGCAAATTCCTGACATACTGGCGTCATCGGCCGACGCTGGGCACAAAGCCCCGGTGCCGTCTATGTGAAAAAAGGGTGCAATCGGTCTGTGTTTTTTGGAACTTGACTTTCTTTCCATTGCAGATCTTTCGACTGATTGAAAAAGAATACTGGACATTAATCGGTTTGTAAGAAATGAGAATGATGGAGATATTGATTGTAACATACTTTGATGATTTTGAGCGACTTCGATTAAGAGTTGAAATTTTCCGTATCTTGGCAGGGCAAATCACTAGATTTGCAGCCATGGCGGATGTGTCCTCTTTTTTTTGACTCTCTACCTATCTATTAACCATGAAGATCGTTCCCCCAAGGTGCTTTTAATGCATTCATTAAACACCCCTACCCGACCCGATTTGACCCGATCCACCACCCTATTTCCCGTTCATTACTTAGTTGTTTCAGTTACACGTAAACAGACACAATGATGGTGATACCGTTTGTGAGGGGTTGTGATAAGTACAAATGGCTTTGATACTGATTTATGTAATATGGTAACCGAGGCGATGATGAATTTTTTCTGCGTTTATTGTTTTGGGAGGCGTAGTTTACTGAAACCCATATCTCGGTGGGGCGTCCACATGGTTGCAGCCGTTACGGGTTTTTGATGCCGCCTTTGCACTCGCAGGCCTGAGCCTCTTTTATGATGATGCCCACATACATTCAAACATAAGGTCTTATTGTTTCTTTTTTGCTAAAAAAGGCGGCCTAACGTAATGCAGTATATGCATCATACTATTGCGCTTTTTAATTGCCCTCTTTTCTGCTATTTTTCGCGATTTGTATTTCTTATAATGTACTAGCTTCGGTACAATGAAAGCGTGAATAATTGTCACCATGGTACCTTTTGTATCGTTTCTGAAGAAGTGGCACAGCAGATCCAAGTTTGCTTTCACAGGTAATGTGTGCTTGGCTTTTCTTATTTTCTTGATGAAATCCAAACACACTCCGCCTCATCAGCCATGTATTTTCAAATTTAAAGACTATTGCCCGTTGGTTTTTTTTACAACGCGCTTTGATATCTGAATTTTTCATACTGCTTCACACGGGTATTTAGCTTGGCATTTTTTTAAAATAAAAAAGTTTAGCTGCTTTTATATAATGTTGGGTTCGTTACTGTGATAAAAAGTCGCAAACAGCCATTTTGTATACGTCACTTCATTCGAATAGTGTGTAGGATGGTCCTGCTATAAGACGTAGATTTTTCATACTGCTTCACACGGGTATTTAGCTTGGCATTTTTAAAAAGTTATCGCCTTTTATATAATGTTGGGTTCGTTACTGTGATAAGAAGTCGCAAACAGCCATTTTGTATACGTCACTTCATTCGAATAGTGTGTAGGATGGTCCTGCTATAAGACGTAGTCGTCAACAGACGGATGCTACTTTTGACTTGCCTGGAGCATATTTTTCGTCTAAAACGCTTGACGATGCATGTAAAGGTATGTTTGGTACCTATTAGGACTGAGAGAATCTGCCGGCTTGATTCTTTAACATACATTTTAAGGTATACTGACTTTTTTTAGCCTGTTGTCATTACAGGTATCCAGAACGAAATAGCAGATACTTCAGAGGCGCGTGCTGCCATATATGGATCAGCGCACGTTAGAAATCAAGGTATGCGAACTTATTTATGTTTATGTTAAGGGATTGTTGTTTTACCGCCACATAAGGAGTTTGACTTTTTTTGTTCGGGTCAAACTGGGTTGCTTTTTGGTTGACTCCAAACACTTTGTGCCGTATTTTTGTTCATTTTTTATAAGTAATTAATGTCAATAAGAATATATACTTTTGTTTGATCAACCTATTGTAATTTATAATTAATCATAACTTAAATCGATGCATTTATAAGTAAATGGATCAAAACAACCACCTTTCATTTGAGCACGCTCACATGATTATTGCTTCTAAAATTAGTATGAACTAAATAAATAAAACGGTTCTATAGGGGATTACGTTGAGTTTGACGTGCCAAAATAGTTTTACAGGGGATTAAGTAAATGGGTCAAAACAGCCACCTTTCATTCACCAAAAGAATAAATAAAATGGTTCTACAAGGTAAGCTTTCTTTGTCACTTCTCGCTATTTCAAGTATGACGTGCCAAAATGAGTAACAAGATGATCTTGGGAAAAATGGGTAAACTTTTAACAAGAGGTTAATAAGGATGTTTTGAGTGTTTGGATCGGTCGCATGTTGGTTGTGGCCTTTTTGGGTAACATGTATGGTAGTTCGAGATTTTGGTTTCATCTTATTTGGATTATGAGGGTTTTCAATAAAGATTATGTTGTTGGAATTTAAACAGGGAGATCAAGGAGAGTCATTAGACGCAGGGCGGTCGAGCCATCTTTATCGTGTTTTAAAAAGGGCAACAAAGCATCAAGAGATGACTGTTATGAAGAGGTACATAACCATTTATGTGCTTTACTTTTTATGCATTACATATTTTCATCCCAGTCCACCGTTCTTAGGTCGTCATTTGTCCTTTACAGCAGAATGAGCCACTCTATTATACATCCATTGATACTACAAGTGTGAAAAGGACGCCTGAACATAAGAGCAAGTCTGAAGGTTTGTCATGGTTTTTACTTCTTGCATTACTATTATTTGGAAATAGGTTTTCCTAAATATTTGTATAACATTTGTCTTCATAAACACCAATAGCTAAATGTGAATTTGCTTCTCCTAATTGTAAAAGGCGCGAAAGATCAACCCAACAAAATCACCCACTCAAGGAGTTATGTGGCCTTGCTAATTCACAGAATGTAAGAAGACGCCTTTTAACCAACTCTACATCCAACGCTGTAGTAAAAAATGAAGCAGGTACCAACTAAAAAGGGGACAGTAGAGCTATTTGTACTGAAAGTAAACTTTTTCTATGTGTTTTACCTAATGCATGCCAATAAATTCTGGCATTTCTTTGTCTACTTTTTATCTTATGCAATTAATGTTAGTTTATACATTGTTTCATGGACAATAGCAGCTATGTGTGACTCTGTTTCTTTTTTCGTTAGTAAGGTGGTAAAGACCTAGCTTATGGAAAAAAATCAACAAAGCTTAACATATTATGTCGAACTTAATGTTCAAAAGTGAAAACAGCTTGCCAATCTTTGGTTACTGAAAAGAAGACGGTAAAGCTATTTGCACTCAAGGTGAACATCTTTTTTCTTTTTTAATCTAAGGTGTTGCATTCAATTCTAGCAATACCTATTAGGACTGAGAGAATCTGCCGGCTTGATTCTTTAACATACATTCTAAGGTATACTGACATTTTTTAGCCTGTTGTCATTACAGGTATCCAGAACGAAATAGCATATACTTCAGAGGCGCGTGCTACCATATATGGATCAACGCACGTTACAAATCAATGTATGCGAACTTATTTATGTTTATGTTAAGGGATTGTTGTTTTACCGGCACATAAAGAGTTTGACTTTTTTGTTCGGGTCAAACTGGGTTGCTTTTTGGTTGACTCCAAACACTTTGTGCCGTATTTTTGTTCATTTTTTATAAGTAATTAATGTAAATAAGAATATGTACTTTTGTTTGATCAACCTATTGTAATTTATAATTAATCATAACTTAAATCGACGCATTTATAAGTAAATGGGTCAAAACAGCCACCTTTCATTTGAGCACGCTCACATGATTATTGCTTCTAAAATTAGTATGAACTAAATAAATAAAATGGTTCTACAGGGGATTACGTTCAGTTTGACATGCCAAAATAGTTCTACAGGGGATTAAGTAAATGGGTCGAAACAGTCACCTTTCATTCGGCAAAAGAATAAATAAAATGGTTCTACAAGGTAAGCTTTCTTTGTCATTTCTCGCTATTTCAAGTATGACGTGCCAAAATGGGTAACAAGATGATCTTGGGCAAAATGGGTAAACTTTTAACAAGAGGTTAATAAGGATGTTTTGAGTGTTTGGATTAGCTTTGTATTTTGAAAATAATAAAAAAAACTTTGAGGTTATGAGTGACTCGAAAATATGAAATACTCACAAATATGAAATACTCGAAAAAGTAGACAACTTCTTTGTGTCATATGCTAATACCGAATTGGATTTTACGTTGTCAAGTTTTACTCCTTTTGTTGTGGCTTTAAAATATCTGATGAAAGATATTCGTCATTCTTCCAATGATGTAAAACATAATTCTAAGCAACAATTTGTCTTATAGGATACATGACTTTTACTGTTCGCATGTAATTTTGGAAACGGGTAGATTGTGTAATCTGCCAAAAAAAACACCCATCTCTGCACGTATTTTTTGGAAACGGGTAGACAAACAAAACCTATCTCTACATGTCTACCTTTTGTAACAGGTGGAAAAAAACCCAAACACCTAACATAACTTATCATGTTCAGGCAGAATTTTGTTTAGCAATGTCATATATTAGTCTGTCTCTACTATTTAGCCGATTCAAGCAAATACAGTTTACTACTGTCTTTACTACTTAGCCTATTCAAGCAAATACAGATTCGTATCCACAAAACACAAGCAAAATACATTAAAGCCCGCGCTCCGCAGCGAAGCGCGGGCTAAAAACCTTGTATTATATAAAAAGCAAGACAATTACAAATAGGGATGAGCATAGGTACGGAAAAATGGTATGTTACCAGAACCGTACCGGTACCGACCCGTGCCGATATCGGTTCTCACTATCCGATCCGGTACGGTGCCGGTACCATAAAATCCGCTCAAAAAAAAATCGATACCACTAAAAATCGGTACGGTATCAAAACAGGAAATCCTGATTTTAGTACCGGACTAAATAGAAGCTTAACTTTTTATCCTAAACACATCATCTAAGCACCCATACATCCGTTTAATGCATAACTAACATTAAAAGTATTATCTTATGCGTATTTTCTATGACGGGCGCAAAAAAAATGCATGCGTGTGGATACGAACACTTATAATTTATTTATTTTCTTGCCTTTTTTTGAATTAACTTTTTTTCCTCATTTGCTTTTTAAATTCAGTAGCCATAAATAACGATTTAGTTTTCATTTAACCATAAGCAATTCATGCATTTACCAACAAGGCAACAATTCAACATTACTAGTTTTAATTCCAGTACATTG
>BQNB010079455.1:13568-30238 GCA_026074375.1 Tanacetum coccineum | reverse complement strand
ACTGTCAAAAATTACGGAACAGAAACTGATAAAAAACTGCGTTGCACTGTAAAAAGGGGTACAAAAAGAATCTTTTGTACGTTTTTGACACTATTCATGGGGCGGGGTACCAATAGGGGTACCCAAATCACAATTATAGCAATGTACTATACAACGAAATTCATCATGTGCTTGTGATTAGAATATCATTACACATGATTTGTAATAATGTCTCTGCAAAAGTAAATATTTACTTTTTCTCACCCATGGGAATTTAGTATATATTTTGAATCTCCCCTTTTTATACATGCTTCTTTCGAAATGATATGTTATTTGTTCAAGCTAAACCTGTGACATACCAACAGAATCTTGCTTTTTTGGCTTTGAATTACTTGCTCTATTAAAGTACTCAAAATACTCACTCATGATTAAAGTAATCTATCCAAAAAGTAAATAAAATTCACTTTCTCTTTAACTTGTAATATACCGTATGTTTATTGTTTTGTCTCTAATGCTGGATTTCGATTAACAGATCATCTAATCGCTGATGAGTTTTCCGGTGAGATAGCCGATGGCATGGCTTATGTTGCCGGTCACGACGACCAATCTCGACCAGTCGTGGTATGTTTTTACATTATATTTAGTAACTCGCATATTTTGTTACCCAAACATATAAAATCCATAAATTTTACAAAGCAAAATCTACAAAATGTGTTGGCATGTTAATATGTCGTACTCTCTCTATATTTTAAAATCATCTCATATTTGAAGCTAAGGGCATCCACTATTGTAAAACTTTTGTAAAAGTTTATAATTTATTATATCATCAATTCATAAACCTTTTGGTTGTATAAACCTATTTCCACTATGCTTAAATTTTTTAAAGCTTTATAAACATTATACACATTGCAAATGCATTAAATTTTGAAGAGGTTCAACATCTTAGACCTTTTCATGCCATGTAAGCATGAACTAAGTTCCCACTATGGTTAGCAAAAGTATAAACCTCTTCATAATATTATACTCCATCCGTCCCATTTTTATAGTCCACGTTTCTTTTTTGAGATGTCCCAATTTAATTGTCCACTACTAAATATAGATAGGGAAGTTTGATCAAGTTTACTATATTACCCTTGATTGAAATTATTATTACAAACTTTAAAGAAGACTTTAATTAATTAGTTAAGGGTAAAACTGTCATTCTGTCAAAAAGTAAGAAAGAGAAAGCAGTAATAAATGCAATTTTCTTAAACTGTGTGTTTTTTGTCGGGGGACAATAATTTTGGGACGGAGGGAGTATATATATATATATATATTAAAACTTTCAATTAAATGTGAAAAGTTAGAATAGTTTAGGGTAAATTGTGTAAATTTTTAATATATTTTTTATAACTATCAGTTCGGGACTCGTTTGAACTAGTTAACGGATGATTCCAGTCACGAAACTTGCGCCATTGTTTTCCAAATCATTTTTCTGATAAAAATGAGTGTTTACTTGATAATATTTCATAAATATGTTTATAACATTTAAAATAAATATCTGTTATTTATTTTGTGACTTGGTTAAAAATAAAAAGAAATTTTAACTCGGATATTCGCGTTATCAACAACGCTTAAATAGGTAAAATATTAAATAATTTTATTTAATATTTTTATTAAACGAATAGTGATAATTAAAAATAAATTTAATTATTTTCGTGTGTCGGTACCCGTTGTGTTCAAAACTTTGCGGGGCTGTTTTAGCCCTCTTCTGCTTGTTTTCAAGTCTCGGGTAAAACTAAAAAGTTGTCTGAAATATTGTTTTACATCAAATTGTTTTAGGGTCCGAATCATGAAAACATGATTTAGTGGTTCGTTTTTGATAAATCGGCTATAAATTTATATATATCCTTTTTCGTTTTCGAATCAAATAAGTTAAAAATAACTTTCCCATGAGAGATGTACTAATAAATATGATTTATTATTTAAAATATGTTCCGAAAATTTTACTAGTTACGCGGTAATCGTTTTTATGTGATAACAAAGGACCAAATGTCAAAAAGTCAAGTCAGACTCGAAAAATCAAAGATTAAAATAGTCCTTTAAAATTCCAAAAATTCTCGGATGTTACAGGTGGTTTGCCCGACATGATTCACAAAAGTGTGATGGCATCTAAGCCAAAGACCATGCAAGATGCAATTGAATTTGCAACTGAATTGATGGACAATAAGATCATCACCTTTGCTGAACATCAAGCTGAGAATAAGAGAAAACTTGATAACAACAACCTCCCAAGAAGCAAGGTGTGGCTATAGCTTATACCGCCGGGCCTGGTGAAAGGAAAGAGTATGCTGGAACTCTACCGTTGTGCAACAAGTGCAAGTTTCATCACAATGGCCAGTGTACTGTAAAGTGCGCAAACTGCAAGAGAGTTAGTCACTTAACCCGAGACTGTAGGAGCCCTACTGCTACTAACAATCAGAGAAACCTCACTTGCTATGAATGTAGGAATCAAGGGCATTACAGGAGTGATTTCCCTGAATTAAAGAACCAAGACCATGGAAACCAAGCTGGAGGTACTGGAACACATGGAATGGTGCATGCCTTAGGAGGAGGAGAAACCAATCAAGACCTTAACGACATGGAGGATGATATCGATTCTTAGACTCTATTCCTTTAAGAATTCTCGTTGTATTTTCTCTTAAATTTCCATTGTGTTGTACGAACGATTTCAAATTATCTATCAAATCAATGTGTTGTGAAATTTCGTCATAATTTCTTAAATTCTCTACTTATTTATATAAGCCACTCCCACAAATATTATGAAATTATAACATTATTTTGACGAAAATGAGCATCACATCGTTAACCCTCAAATATACATAGCCTGATCACCTATGTATAATTCAGGAAGGACTATGCCATGCTGAGAGTAGTCACCTTAAATCTTCTTGTTAAGAAACAATTTTCTATTTATATCAAGTTTTATGTGCGTATTCATAAAATGTATTTATCACGAGGAACCAAACCAATAATCATAGTAACTAAGTAAACTCTTACACCACCTTACTATATAAAGTCGACATAAAAAAAAGTATTATAACTGATACGTTAAGCTGAAGGGAACAAATAAGCCCCCTAGAATCTGAGTCTTGGTCGCAACAATAAATATTAAACCAACGTCACTAATCTTGAACACTCAAGTTAAAGCAATTTAGAAGGGGAACGCAAACGAGTTACCGAGCGTGGTAACGAAATTATCTAAAGGCATAACTAAAAATAACAAATAGATTTATTGCCACAACATTTGTTTATTACTTTAGAATTAAGGTTACATAAGAACAAAAAGGAAATACAAGATTTATTACAACCTTCCCCTAACAAAAATATCTATTCTGTAACATCCAGGAATTTTCGGAATTTTAAAGGACTGCTTTAACCTTTGACTCTTCAAGTCTGACTTGACTTTTTGACTTTTGGTCTTTTATTGTCACATAAAAATGATTACCGCATAACTGGTAAAATTTTCGGAACATATTTCAATAATAAGTCGTATTTATTATTACACACCTCGAGTACAAAGTTATTTTTAACTTATTTGATTCGAAAACGAAAAAGGATATATATTAATTCATAGTTGATTTATCAAAAACGAACCACTAAATCACGTTTTCACGATTCGGACCCTAAAGCAATTTGATGTAAAACGATATTTCAGACAACTTTTTAGTTTTATCCGAGACTTGAAAACAAGCAGAAAAGGGCTAAAACAGCCTCGCAAAGTTTTGAAAACTGCACACAACGGGTACCGACACAAAAATAATTAGATTTATTTTTAATTATCACTATACATTTAATAATTTTTTTTAAATAAAATTATTTAATATTTTATTTATTTAATCGTTGTTGATAACGCGAATATCCGAGTTAAAAATTCGTTTTTATTTTAACCGAGTCACCAAATAAATAACAAATATTTTTATAAATGTTATAAAAATATTTATGAAATACTATCAAGTAAATACTCATTTTTATCAGAAAAATAATTTGAAACGCAATGGCGCAAGTTTCGTATTTTGAATCATCCGATAAGTGGCTCAAACGAGTTCCGAACCGATAGTCATCAAAACTATATTAAAAACTTACACAATTAACCCTAGACTATTATAACTTGTCATTTGTCTTTATGACTTTATATATATATATATATATATATAAGTTATACTTTGTTTCTCATTGAATACAAAAACACACACACATATACACTCCATCTCTCTCTCATTTTTCTGGCAGCCGCCCCGCCGCTCTGGCCGAATTTTTGGCCGAGTCCAAAAACGTTCCTCATCACCCGATCTATTCGATCCCCGACACCACGCGCCTCCACGCCACCACCACCACTCAGCCGCCGCTACCCCTCCTCCTCCATTCGGCTGCTACCCAGTGACAACCACACCACTACCATCATCATCATCATGTCATCTCCATCTCCGCCACCCCCATCACCTCCGAAAACACCACCACTGTCGCACCTCCAAGGGTGCGTTCGGGTTGTAGAATAAGCCCAAAAAGGGTGTGTTTGTTTCTGTGCGAGAACCACTACGAAGGTGGTTTGGTTCCGGTGGCTGTCACACGACACGTAGGGTGCATTGGTCTTCGTTCATAGCAGCTAGGCTGCGTTTGGTTTTGGTTATGAACAATAAGGGTGCGTTGGGTTGGACCAAATCCACAAGGGTGCGTTTGTTTGGTTTCCTCAAGCACCATGGGTGCATTTGGTTTTGGTAAAAAACCCCACAAAAAAAAAATAAGGGTGCGTTTGGATGTTTTCATAGACAAGGATACGTTTGGTTTTGTTAAAGGCACCACGGGTGCGTTTGGTTTGGCTGTTAACACCCAAAAAGGGGTGTTTGGGTGAGCAGAAACACCCAAAAGGGGTGTTTGGGTGAGCAGAAACACCCAAAGGGTGCGTTTGGGATAGCAGGAAACCCAAACAGGAGTGTTTGGGGACAGGTTGGGTGTTTGGTTGGCAGTTTGCTACATAAGGTGCGTTTGGTTTTGAAGAAAGAACTATTAGGGTTCGTTTGGTTTATGCAATTGGACTAATGAATATTAACACCGAGATTTATAAATATAAATCGGAACTAAATTGTGGTTTATGGGTTAATAAATATTATATTTATTACATTATTTAGTTTATATATAAATATATATAAATATATTAAAAAATATATAATTTAAAGGCAGCGGGGTGTTTGAATATTGGTTTTGTTTATTAAAGTGAGAAAACATTAGATTTTATAAATATGGGTAAGTTATATAAACAGGGGATGTCATGACGAATTTTAGATAAACTTCTATGTTTAGTAATGATCTTTATCGTAAATTTCTTTTACTTTTTGACAACAGATAATGGGGACTAAGTTATATTTTAAGATACATTATTTTGTATTATACATTAACCATGACATACGACGGAAAACTATACTTTACAATGAGACTAACTATTTTAGCTAGGATTCCGTCAATAAAACGAAAGATTTATTTTCAAAATATTATTTTATAACTTCCTGACTAGAAGGTAAAATCATAACTTTTGTAAAAGCTTTACAAACATCGTTACATGGTTCGTAACTTTAAAACGTGCGTTCACTTTTATACGAGAACTGTTATTAAGTAAATTGGTGATTTCCCGAAACGGTGTCGAAATGTTTTGTTTCAATTATTTTCTCACATTTCTTATATAATACTTGCAAAGTATTATATACCACAATTATTTATTTAATTGGTTTCTTTTGTTATATAATTCACGGTATGAATTATATACTTGTTTATTTTTCATATGTAATATATATACGGAATATATTACATACTTTGTGTTTACTTTTCGATTTACTTTATTTAACCAACCACCAAACTACTACAACTTGAAATCTAAATCTTTTATCAACGTGTCGCGTTGAGGTGACTATCCATCGGGAAACCCAAATTCATTATCCTAGGCTAGTGGGACTTAGCAGTTAAGTTAAGCTGCAACCTCTTGGTCGAGCCGTTCCAGTTTCCGTTTTGTCTTGTACTCAATGTGTACATTCCCGCCAATCGTTCTTCATCATCAATGTGAGTTTATAGCCCCATGTTTTACTTGTTTTACATATATTTTTGGGGTGAGAACATGCTTGTTTGCAAATGCATTTACATGGTTGATTACAAATTGGTTTACATACTCATTTATATAGCTCGCTATGGGATACATTACTTGACTTCATTTTTGGACATGAATGCATACTTTACTTTTGAAATGATTACGGATTAGTTTAAGCGGATTGAACTGATAACAACAACATTACTGCCCGGGTGTTCTTGGAGGGGACACCGGTAACGGGAGTACATATTCTTTACATTACTGCCCGGGTGTTCTTGGAGGGGACACCGGTAACGGGAGTACATATTCTTTAAATAAATGCCCGGGTGTTCTTGGAGGGGACACCTGTGATGGGTACATACAAGTCTACGTCACAACTTCATGAACTGTAAATCACTTGGAGGGTGAGCGCGAATGTTATGAAATAGATCTATTCGGGTGTGAATCCCCGTTCGGGTGATTAGCTATCACTGGGCAAACGAACGTTATAGCATGTTGTCCACGCGAATGTTATAAAATAGATCTCCTCACTCTATTCCCGGATTGATAATCCCCCCCCTTGTACGGGTGATTAGCTATCAAAGGGGCAAACGAACGTTATAAACAGTGGATATACGATTGGTTGGGTCTACAGGGCCAACAATACATATACATGAATACTTGCGCGTTGTCTTGAATAAAGTGGCAATACATACTTTGAACAAAGGTGGTTCAACTATACATACGTTTTGGTGACTATTTGGGGATTTAAATGGTCATGCATGCTTTACAATTTTTGATTTCTAAAAATCATACATACATTTTGGAAGAACATTTAAGGATTTAAACGGTCATACCTACTTTACGGAACTTTGGTTCAACATTTATACTTACAAAACCTATGAACTCACCAACTTTAATGTTGACACTTTTAAGCATGTTTTTCTCAGGTGAATTAGATGCTTGGATTATTTGATGTGCATTGGAGTCTAAACTGACAAGATTTCATTCATGGATTTCTACATACATACAAGTGATCAAATTCGTTGTGTTTAATTTCAAGCTTTTCATTGTGATACATTATGGACAAATTTATATTTTTTTCTTTTCAAAATTTCAGAATAAAAATCAACGAGATTACTTTTCAAACGACACATTTAGAGGTCGTTCTCTTGTATCTAGCGTTGTGTATTATGAAGTAACGCCCCCGGACACATTTCCGCTGCGACACATTTTTGGGGGTGTTACAAAAACACCACTAGATCTATTCCTAGGGTTTCCATACAATCATAAATAAACACAATAGAAGGTTTAGCCAAGCATGTTAAAGATAAAGTAAGAACATATAAGAATCACACAACAAGACATGTTGAATGATTAAGATAGTCTTACTTGATTAAAACATGAGTTAAAGGAAGTACAATAGGGTTTTGAGGCCCTAAAATCGTCCCTAACAGCTGCTAAACGAACTAGGGTTCGCCCCTTTCTTTTACTCTAAAGTTACACACTTAAAACCCTAAAAACGGATTTGTATATATAGGAAAATCACTGTGACGACGTCGCATTTTAATCGTGACGCCGTCATGAATAGAATATTCTAGATAATGGAGCTGGGCGTACATCCTGGCGCTGTCTGGAGTTCTTGTGAACCGTCTTGAGATGGGTTGTGACGGTGTCACGGGATATCTGTGCGAAGTCTCCTGCTTCTGAGTAGAAAATTCTGATAGATGTTGGTGTAGGTCCGTAGTCTTGTCCGTTTCTTCTCTAAATGAGCCCAAGTCACGTGTATTTCCTCCAAATGCCTTCCAAATGCTGAATACCTAAAAAGGAACGATTAAGTACCTATTTTGGGCATAAATGCACGATTTAGGGGGTTAAACGACCCCAAAAAAGTGTATAAAATGACACCTCATCAGTGGTACTTACGCATGTGTGGTATGCACCACAAAATGGAGTAAGTGGAAGAACTACAACAAAAGTTATTGAAGCTGATTGAGTGAGTGAAATAGCGCCTTGACTAATCAGATGGCTATGTTTAATAAGAAGTTTGATAAGCTGAATGCTATGTCGTACAAATGCAAGTAGGCTTGTGAGAGTTGTGGTGGTCCTCTTTTGGGGGAAAGGGATGCGATGGAACAAACCACATTGAGCTCATCAGAGGATGCTTGTTGGGTGAACCAAAGGCAAGGAAATTTTCAAGCTGGTGGTTCAAATGATAACACCTTGTCATACAAGCAAGGTCCTTCAGTATTCTACCAGGCCAACTGCACACCATTCCAATAACCTCAACAACAGCATGTCGAAAAGAAGTCCAATTTCGAAGAATTGATGACCCAATACATCGCTGGACAAAATGCTATTATGAAGGATCAACAAGCCTTAATTCAGGAATTTAAAACCCAAGTAGGTCAACTTTTAAAGTTGTTATCTCAAAGGCAACCAGGAAGCTTACCAAGTAACACGAAAACTAATCCGAATGCACATGTGAATGCTGTTACAACCCGAAGTGGTAAGCAAACTATTGATCCTCCTTTTTCCATCTAACAAAAATGCTGTCAACCCAGTAAACCAAGAGGAAAATGAAATGGTGAAATCACAAAGCTCTCCGAGCATGATCAGGTTTTAAATCAACACCTTTATATATATAATAATATATAATAAAATATATATAATAAGGATAATCTAAAAATAATCAATGAAACCGAGAGTAGTATGATATGATATTCCCGAGGGTCGTTTATCCCCACGAGGAGCGGGGAAAAATATTTTGGAGGAAAAAAAATAGTCGAAAGGTTGTTAGAAATTACGATGCTTGAATGAAAAAGATTTTGATTTTTGTTTTTCTAATTAGATATGCAAAAACAATTAAGAGAAAACTAATAAGGAAAGCTAGAATGAGTAAATCCTAAAAACGTGGACGGGAGAGTAAAAAACGTGAGTTAAAACAAAAAAACTAATTATCAAAAATTTAAACCCTAAATGATATATCAACTTTTTGAAAAAGCTAATAATAAGCAACTTAAAAAAAAGAATTTTTTTTGTAACTTGCAAAATAAGCTCGAAATAGCAAAACAAATGGCAGTCCTTTAGCAAAAAAACCCATCATTAAGCACTAAATGACATATAAGCTAATGATATGTCCTACACTACCACTATTAAGCAGCTAAGAATAAAAATAAGCTAAGAATTTAAGGACAGATAGCTAGAATAAACAAATTAGGGGACTCAGCAGTACACTAATTTAAAAAAGTTAGTCGCTTGCTCAAATCTAGACGTGTACTAGTCTCATAATTCTGTGAGTACTCGTCAGTGTACTTACTTTTCTCAATACAAAAAAGATCACTACATGCGCTCCAGAACCCGCTATAGACCTTGACGCCTCTATATAGATAAAAGCACTCTTCCACTGTATATATATGTAGATACAGATCATCAAAGTTATATCATGACACCTCTCTTAAACCTCGCTCCGCACCCCCTCCACTCTGCATAACCAAACGCTAAGCACCTAATTGAATCATAGCCTTCCCTGAATGGTCATAATATCGCTAAAAATTAAAAACACTTAAAATTATCTTTAAAAAGGCAAATAAGGCTTTAAATAAGCTCTATAAATAAATCTAAAAAACACTCTAAAAGAACAATGCACAGTAGCGAAATTGGGTCTAAATCTACTCTAAAAAGCTAAGCTAATTATAAAGTAAGAGAAATTAATAAGCTAATAAGCAAAAATGCACTAACAGCACTAACAACACTACCAGTACTAACTAAATACACTACCAGTACTAACTTGGAGTTAGTACTGTTAGGGTAAAAGTCCAAAAGAAAACTAGCAGTACTAATTATGGGTTAGTACTGCTTGTTCCAAACAGCACTTTAAGTTTTCAAAAGTCATTTTTTTTCTATTTCAAGCTGATTCGATCCTAAACTGTTAAAAAACAGTCATCAAATAACAAATATAGACACTTATAAGCAGACTTCAATCAATAATAAAGCACTTAAATAAGTAAATTAATCCAACAGTATTACTCATGAAACACAGTACTAACAATTACACATACCAGTACTAATGAATACACTACCAGTACTAACTAAGAAATTCGCACAAATCACTTTTAAAATAAAAAAACTATGCATGATAAGGGCATAACATCATAAACAAAGCATAAATATTGCAACAATTCATTGGCAAATAAGCAGAAAAAATAAGGAGACTTGGAGTTAGTACTGTTAGTTGAAAATCCCAAAAGAAAACTAGCAGTACTAACTATGGGTTAGTACTGCTTGTTCCAAACACCCCTTAAAGCATAAATAAGTACTAATAAGCATATCTACTGTAAATAAGAAAAAGAAGAGAAAGAGAAACTTACAACACCCTTGCTCAAAACAGGGTAAATAAAGAGTCTACAAGCTCTAGCTTGTATAAAACAAGCTAGTGAGAGCCCATAAGCCCATCCCTTTTTGGCTTATCATCCAAATATTAAGCTGTGGTATTTTTGGGTGATTTTTTTTCTTTGTGATTTTTGGTAAAAATAACTTAAGCAACGCAAAACTAGAAAACTTTCATTGTTTAAATGTAGACGGTTTAAAAGAGTTAAAAGAGCTTTTGTAAACTTAAATGGCTTTTAGAACATAAAACTTAAGAAATAACTTTTTAACATAAAATACCTTAAACTTTCGTTAACTTAAAAATTACAATACTTGGGAATTTAAAAGTGCATAAAAACTAACTGAAACTAACTAGGTTAAAAAAACTACATATGA
This sequence comes from Tanacetum coccineum, assembly GCA_026074375.1. Classification (NCBI taxonomy): domain Eukaryota; kingdom Viridiplantae; phylum Streptophyta; class Magnoliopsida; order Asterales; family Asteraceae; genus Tanacetum; species Tanacetum coccineum. The sequence continues at coordinate 19,401 of BQNB010079455.1, read as the reverse complement.
CTCTGGTGAGGGCTTACAACTGCCCTATTTATACAAGAACTAGGAAGATTCTAGGTCTTGGCTTGTGCTTCTTTGTAGAGACAGCTCATGTAGTGTGTTTCTTTGGTGAGGAGAAGCTCAATATCATCCTGGCCATCAATTTGCCTTTGTCCCCAAGTAAAACGATCACAGCCCTTAAAATCTTGTTGTTTTCTTCGAACCAATGGAGGGGTTCGGGATTGCCAGCTTGTTCATTGATCCATGTGGGGTGTGGGGTTTATAGTTTTAATGAGTTTTTGTTTGTTTGCCAGAGGTAGGAGACAATGAACAGTACTTGGGTACTGTTTATTGGCAGGAAAAAGGGGTTTATGTCTGTTTGTTGGAGGGTGCAGGGGAAAGGTTTGTCGAGTTGGCAAAACGAGCCCTCCAAGGTGTATGTTGTTGTTGCAAATTAAGTCCTTGTGGGGATTATAAGTTTATGAAAGATGCAGTTTAGGTCCCCAAGAGTTAAATGTTGTTTAACATAGTTAGTCCCCAAGGACTAATAGTGTTAAGGGTTTTTATTGTTTGGGCCGGTTAGAAGATTCAGACTTTGGGCCTTTTAAAGTCTTCATTAAATATACTAATGGGCTTGTCCGGCCCATTAAGTGTTCTTCGGTGTCGGCTCGGGTTTTGACCGTTGACTTTTTTAGGTTGACTTTTGACTTTGACTTTCTTGGACATTGGCTTCGATTTGACTTTGGCTTTTCCATGCTTTTCCATTCTATGCTCGGTTTTGTATGTTTTTTTGCTTGATTTTTCGTCCTTTTCTCGGATATCCGTTTCCTGCACAAAATAAGTGAAAACATACAAATACAATGTAATTTTGGTACGTTTTTGGTCATTTCAGTCCAGTTTTGATGGAAAACGGTATGTGTAATTAAGCACATACCAAAAGCCAACTTGTATAAATACAGATTGACTATATAGAAACACTGACTATGAATACTAATTGTATATGCGGAATCTACAAAATAGTATTAAGAAGAACAATGAAAAACTAAACTTTGACTTCTATTAATCTGTTAAAGTGATTACAGATTACTAACTATGAGATATGATTGTATGAGATGTATATTGAACGTATATCTCTAACTATGCCGTGAGGGTTCTTTTTATAGACCAAGGATAAACCCTAACAGGCTTATAAAACGCGTAAAAGATAATACATATCTTTTCCTATAATATCTCATACATATCTCTTAAACGGTACTAACTATTTTCTACTAACAGTACTAACTATCTGATCAGTACTTATCATTTTGTACTGTCAGTACTAACTATAACTATCGGTACTAAGTATTATCACTAATGGTACTAAGTCAGGAATGTATAATTCCCAACAACACTCTTGTGGGGGTTCTAGTTTGACAAGTGATATGATTGAGTTCAATGATTGCATCAATAGCATTGAGATGAAAGACATCACTAGTTCTGGTTTGTTTTATACTTGGACTAAAAATCTATTTAAAGCAAAAGCTGGTGATAACACTGGTGTTCTTAAAAAGTTTGATAGAACTATGGCTAATAAGGAGTTTATTGATAAATTTCCCCAAGCTTATGCTGTTTTCTTGCCCTATCTGATTTCTGACCATAGCCAAAATATCTTAGTCACCCCCAATGCTATTCAGGCCAGAAGGAAAGCTTTCAAGTTTGTCAATTTTGTTGCTGATAAAGCTGATTTTTTGAAGATTATAAGTAATCAATAGGTTGTGAAGTATAAAGGATGTTACATGTTCAAGACTGTAAAGAAGTTAAAGAGTTTGAAAAAAGATCTTAGAATGCTAGCTTGAGAAAATGGGAATGTTTTTGATAAAGTTAAAAGCTTGAGGAATCAGCTTAAGGAGGTGTAGAGTAATATTGATAAACATCCTGAGGATAAACAACTTAGAGAGGAGGAACGTAAGGTTCTTAAAGAGTATGTTGAAACCATAAAGGATGAAGAGAAGATTTTGTACCAAAAATCTAAAATAAAGTGGTTAAGTGTTGGTGACAGAAATAATGCTTACTTTCACAAAATTCTTAAAAGTAGAAATCACAAGAACATAATCAACCAAATCAGTGATGATAAGGGAAATAGATACTATGGTGAGGAGGTTGCTAACCGATTTGTTAATCACTTTAAGAAGTTCCTTGGTGAGACTTATCCTGTTAGTGGTTTGAAGAACATTGAGGCCTTGATTGAGAAGAAACTGTCTGCTGAAGATGCTCTTGATATGGTTAGAATGGTGAATGATGAAGAGATAAAGACAGCTATGTTCCAAATTGACGATAATAAAGCGCCTGACCCTGATGGCTTCTCTGCTTATTTTTTTAAGAAAGCTTGGAGCATTGTAGGGACATATGTATGTAATGCAGTAAAGGAGTTTTTTAGAACTGGAAAATTACTTAATGAGGTCAACTGTACCCTGATTTCTCTGATTCCAAAGATACAAACACCAGATAAAGTCACTAATTTTAGGCCCATTGCATGTTGCAATGTGCTTTACAAATGTATCAGCAAGATTATAATAGACAGAGTTGGTCTTAATCAGAGTGCCTTTGTTCCTAATAGACATATTCAAGATAACATACTGCTATCTCAGGAGTTGTTAAGGGGTTAAGAAAGAAAAGATGGTCCTAAAAGAGTTGCTATGAAGATAGATATACAAAAAGCATATGATATTGTCAAATGGCAATTTTTAGAAGCTATCCTCAATGGCTTTGGTTTTCATGAGAAAATGGTGAAGTGGATTGTAAGATTTATCACTTCAGTATCCTTTTCTGTCTGTGTTAATGGAGAAACGTTTGGCTACTTTAAAGGTGGGAGAGGCCTTAGACAAGGTGATCTCATGTCTCCTTACTTATTTACACTAGTCATGGAAATTCTTTCATTAATTGTGCAGAAGAAAGTGGAGGAAAAGAAGGATTTTAGATTCCATTTTGGATGTAAACAACTGAAGCTCACCCATGTTTGTTTTACTGATGATCTTCTGATGTTTTGCCATGGGGATGTTGTTTTTGGTGTTCTTAAGGAAGCCATTGAGGAGTTTGGTGTTATTTCTGATCTTCTTCCAAATTACAACAAAAGTACCATCATATTTGGAAGCATAAGGATGGAAGATCAGCAAAGTATTCTAGATTGTGTCCCATTTAGAGTTGAGAAACTTCCAGTTAAGTATTTAGGATTGCCTTTAACTTCTAAGAGGATTGGTGCAATAATTGCAAGAGCCCGATTGACAAAGTCAAAAGCAGGGTGTCAAACTGAAAAAACAAGTACTTATCTTATGCTGGAAGACTTCAGCTAATTTTTTCTATTCTAGAATCTATCCATGTCTACTAGGCTTCAGTTTTTCTTCTTCCTCAAGGTGTTATTAAGGATATCAATAAGATTCTCAAAGGTTTTCTTTGGAGTCAAGGTGAACTGTCCAAAGGGAAAGCAAAGGTGGCTTGGAGAAATATTTGTAGCCCAAAGAATCAAGGAGGATTAGGCCTAAAAGACTTAGTTATAAAACATTTATGGTATATTGCTTTGGATGAAAACTCCATATGGGTCAAATGGGTCAATAATGTTAAACTCAAAGGAAAGAGTATTTGGGCAGTTAATGAGGAAGTTACTGATAGCCAGGGATGGAAGAATATGCTTAGGTTAAGAGATGATGTCAGGCAATATATGATTATGAAAGTTATCAATAGAGAAAAAACATCTGTCTTGATTGATAATTGGAGTAGTGTTGGTGTTCTTCAATCTTTCTTAACCCACAGAGATATGTATAATGGAAGAGTCAAGGCTGATACTGTTGTTAAAGAGATTGTGAATAATGGGATATGTGAATGGCCTTCTGAATGGACTAAAAAGTTCCCTATCCTTAATCTGCATAAGAGCATTACATTGGATAGCAGTAAAAATGATGAGCTGGTTTGGAGAAGTAGATCAGGGAAGGAGTCTAACTTTTCTGTTAAGCAAGTATATGATGATTTAAAAGGAAGTGGTGAGGAAGTAACATGGGCAACAATAGTTTGGTTTTCTCAAAATATCCCTAAGCACTCTTTTATCGTGTGGATGGAAATTTTGAATAAACTTACTACTCAAGATAAAGTGAAGAACTGGAGGTCATATGACATGATGGCTTGTCCTTTATGTAATCAGGATATTGACTCACATCAACATCTTTTCTTCCAGTGTCAGTATGCTAATCAGTTTTGGGCTAAAGCAAAGTCTAAAATATGAGTTAATTTTGCTTATATGGATTGGAATGACCTTATTAATTTTGTTTCCAATCTTTATAATGGAAATTCAATTAATAGTGTGGTTAGAAGATTGGGAATTGCAGCTTGTGTATACCTAATCTGGCAATAAAAGAATGGAAGAATTTTTAAGAATGGGAAAAGAAGTCCCAATGATCTATTTTATGCTTTCTGTGACATAATCAGAATGAGACTTTTGAGCTTAAGAGTCAAAAACTCAAGGGCTGTGTTGAGAGTCCAACAGCAATGGAATGTCAACCTGCAAATTTCTATGAAATCAAGTGTATGAGTCTAAAGGGGTGTTAGGATATGGGGTTTGCTCATTCATTCAGATAGCCTTGTACATTGTTCTCATCCTGATAGCTGGTAATGCAAACCAACAATAGAGAGTACCTTGTATCTTGGAGTGTTTATGGTGTGACTGTACCTATTTGTTCCTATAGTCTTTGTTAGATTGGCCTAGGGAGGGATCTAACCTTATACTATATGACAATAGGAGGTCTAATTCAGATTTATGTACCATAAGGTAGGGCTCTCTGTTGAGAAGGGAATTGGTCTAGGTGGTTAGTGTTATTTGGGTGGAATTGAGTGACAATTCTTTGTCCACCAAATATCTCTAGCTTAGGAGGATAGGTTGGATTTCCCTTAAGGGTGTGTGTTCCCTTTCTGATGATGCCAACCTTTATCTTTGCCTGAGTTTTGCTAGTGAGGGGTAGCTGCTAGTGATTTTTAAGTAGAGTGTTGTGCAGGAAATGTAGTCAGATAGGGTAGAGCCCTTTTTGGTCGAGCTATGGGGCTATAATTTTCATGATGATGCCCTCTAGTAGTAACTCCCTTTGTATTGTGGATGATGGTTGAATGCTTAGGGATGTTTCTATTGGTGTGGAAATGTAGTCATGGAATTATGGTAGCTAAAAGAGTGAATTTTCAGTCATGGGATTGTAGTTCAGTTGTATCACATATGTTTGTAATAGTTTCATAAGATATAGGATAATCTGTCTTGATAGTTTTCTTCTTTTTGAAGTTGTATGGGTTGGGCTTGTCTATCACATTGTGAATCTTTTGTAAGTATTTGATATTAATATAAATTCACTCTTTAACCAAAAAAACTTCAAATACACCCACTCACTTACAATAATCAATTAAACATAAAATAGCAATTTTTTTCTTTTTGCGGGACAAGAGTGCTTAATGGCGCACACCAAATGTTTTCGGTTTTCCCTCAAGGGGGACAACTCGTTAACGGATGAGAATTATTTTGTTTATGTCATGTGGGGAAGCGAATTTTTAAGTCGAATGTATGCGGTGTCATAGACATATATGCATTACTACTAGTTATAACCGGTTTTCAATTCAACACTAGATGTGTATAAAACAAGCAAATGAACCCGCGTGTTGCGGCGGGGCTAATTTTTTCCCGAATAATTTTTTTTTACGTTTCGGGGGTTTTTTTTCTTTGGGCGATGCGTTATGCGGGACTAATTTTTAATATTTTTTTTTTGTATGATTCGGGGAAAATTTTTTTGCGTTGGGACGGGCTAATATTTTCCCGAATATTTTCTTTTTTTGGGACGGTTTTGTAAATTTT